>CM034539.1:29165395-29202895 GCA_020002185.1 Paraescarpia echinospica | reverse complement strand
CTGTCTCTGTCTCTGTCTCTCTCTCTGTCTCTCTGTCTCTCTCTCTCTCTCTCTCTCTCTCTCTCTCTCTCTCTCACTCTTTCTCCCCCCGCTCTCTCTCAGCTCTCTCCCCGCTCAATATGTGTGTGTGTAATGGGAATAAATGTGTAATGCAAAATGTGTGTGGTGTGTGTGTGTGTGTGTGTGTAAGGTAATGTGTGTGTGTGTGTGTGTGTGTAAATGTTGTGTGTGTGTAATGGATTGTGTGAATAATAATGTGTGTGTGTGTGGAATAAATGTGTGTGTGTGTGTGTGTGTGTGTGTGTGCTTATGTAATAAAATGTGTGTGTGAAAATGTGTGTAATGTAGATGTGTGTGTGTGTGTGTCTTGATGTGTGTGTGTGTGTGTGTGTGTGTGTGTGTGTGTGTTCTCTCTCTCCCTCCTTTCTCTCTCTCCACCCTCCCTCTGTCTCTTTTCATTAAACTCACTCTCTCTCTCTCTCTCTCTCTCTCTCTCTCTCTCTCTCTCTCTCTCTCTCTCTATATATATATATATATATATATATATATATATACAAGTAAAATGTATATATATAGATGCTTACATAAACACTTATATAAAAGGGCCGCTGTTTGTCGAGTACGTTATGCTGTGTGTACACGTGTGCAGTGAACCGTGATGACATTACATCGATCGATTCGATACGTTCCAACGTCCAACGTGACCTATTAGCTACGTACAATAGGTCACCATGTTACTACAACCTCCCCCATTTCTCTCTCTCTCTCTCTCTATCTCTCTCTCTCACTCCCCTCCCTCTCTGTATATGTATATGTATATATATATATATAATATATATACATATATTAGAATACTTGATACGGCAAAGCACACAATCAGGGTTCAATGTCCTCGTCCTGGATCAGATTAAACACCTACGCCGAACAATATAGGGCAGGGAGTCTACCCTGGATATTGTAGCATATGTGTAGTGTGGGCAGATATCAAAAGGCACCAATTCACATACAACAGCACCAAATTCGCGTAAAATGACGACTGACATTTCATCTAGGTTGCAGTGTGACGTTAACTGTGAGAACAAAGAGCTTGGTTACCGCTAAGGCACAGCTGCATATATCACGACATACATGCAAGTCGGTGTGGTAGCTAGGTGACGATAGGTCATTGTTGTGGCCGAAGGGACGTGGCTTAAATCGTTTTGGACGAAAACGTCCATTTCTTGTTTACTGCGCAAATGGAACATGTAGATATACATACACGTCCACGCACGAATACACGAACATCAGCACTCGCGCGTACACGCGCACGTACGTACATCGCAAGCACACACACACACACGCGCGCGCACGCACGCACACACGCACGCACGCACACACACGCGCGCGCGCACACACACGCGCGCGCGCACACACGCACACAATTTCCAGGCACCACCAATTAGCGGTATAACAATACATCGAACTATCTTTACATCACGAAAGTCGATGATCTGAACAACCGATAGTAACGATTGGGCACGGCGGGGAATACACAAGGAGCAAGAAATTAAATAACAAACAAAGTAATGTTTATTAAAAAAACAGTATGATACACGGAAAGAGCATTAAAGTATATTAAACTATACTGCACCAAACGTCTGATACAATCAATTTGCTAGTTATGTGCATTTAAAAAAAATTATATATATACAGCCTGTGTGTGTGTGTGTGTGTGTGTGTGTGTGTGTGTGTGTGTGTGTGTGTGTGTGTGTGTGTGTGTGTGTGTGTGTGTGTGTGTGTGTGTGTGTGTGTGTGTGTGTGTGTGTGTGTGTGTGTGTGTGTGTGTGTGTGTGTGTGTGTGTTTGTGTGTGTACTTGCCGATGAGCGTGGATGTATGCGTACATGAAAACATATTACATCTAGAGATCTTCCTAGATATCGGCCCTACATTACATTCTACGTGGAATAGAGTAATAAATAACGAAGTAAATGGAATACTGGAATAACCCACATAATACCTACTACATTACACTGCTATAATTAGCTTACGTTCGTTGTCGACGATACTCTACCACTGCTGATAGTGTGCTGTAATAATAATTATGTTGTTTAGCGGGGCTATTATGAATTACATTTTCCTGCATAATCATCAACTAGTTTCTTACGTGTTTCTGATAACAAAACAAGTGTCTAACCTCGTTTCCCTCCCACGTTTTCCGCGGCCATGTCTTCACGTAGCGTCCAATGGGCGCGTCTATATCGACGGAGTCTCGTTCCCAAAGTCTCGCGAGAACTGTCATGGTGATGGGTTTGCTGATGCTGGCAATCTTCATCACACTGTCGGCTGTACAGGGCACTGCGTTCTCCACATCGGCGTACCCGATACCTGCAGTCAACATCGTCACTGTTGTCACCTTAGCCAGAAAAAAATGTATTGCCAGTCTTGAAGTAATCAAAGTGTGCATCTTAGCGCGCGAACGTCTTGCGTGAAAGCCATTTACATCAATCACAGCCATTATTGGCCAGTTTAGTTTTTTCGATGACAAATCAGTGTCATTTGGGCCATTTATTTATTTAATGTAATACTGATCCATTCGATTTATTTCACTACCAGCCGTAGTAATTGATGTGGGCCCCTAGATTTGGAACTATTAGTTAATCTACATGCTAGCTGCCCGCTCTAATTTCCACACGTCTTTTTAGTCAGTCATATGCCAATATTGAAGTTGAAGACGGGTAGACTGGTCTCTAGCTAAGCCCCTGGTCGCTTGTTACTCTGCATAGTTGTTGCCACACCGCGACTACACAGGGATGGCGTAATGATGAACGGCTGATGTGTGCTGAAACGGCAGAAGCCGCGACGGACATCAGGTTAAATATAAGATGTAAACAGACCATTCTTAGTTTTGTTTCACTTAATAAACCTCCTGGTATTTATCTTTCATGTGCAATTTTTATTTTGTGCATTGCTAAATCTAACTATAATCGATCTAGCCTATGTATCTTAACGTTTCCCTCTTAGACGGCTTGAACCTCGAGCGCCAAACTTTCAGGGATTAATCTACGACCTATAAAATAGGACGTAAGACCTACATCTTTTCAAAATACCCCATTGTGTCTAGATTATCATCTTGTATGCGATAAATCAGTTGTTCGGAACGTAAAACGTAATGTGCACGTAATACGTAACACGTAACCCTAACAATCGCAGGAACCACGCGCTCGCGGCAAATACTTCGAAAAATCGGCCCGTGCGGCGTAGACGTGGAAACATTTTCTAAAATTTGGTAAATATTACTATCACGACTGTCATCTACCAAGGCATCCCGTCAGGTGACGGGCATTTTTGCTAGTACATTGTAACTCGTTATGTACAGCTTAACGATAATGATATAGATCAGGAAGACTTGATCGATCCCAGTCTCGTGAATAGGCCTACCTTCACACAGCACCATGCGACCGTTTTTGCTGACAGCAACAGCGACGCCTGGACAACCCGTCTCGTTCTGGCAATAAAAACACAATAACATTACTTGATAAGAATGGATGCAGGCAGACTACCGAAGCAAAACATATTAAGTAATAATACGTCTTTCACCGAAGCGAACAGAAGCAGAGAAACATCATGCCACACAAAAATGGAAGACAAGAGCTGAGATATATGAGGACTACGTAGATGGATGCTATTAGACACCATTAGCTAACGCAATAAGCACAAACCTGGCGCCAAAAACATACGCCGACCGCAAAGTTAATTGAGTTCTACGTCACAGCTTTTGCGATCCAATCAGAGGTTTACGAGGGATCTGTAGTTTGACTTCGCGTATGAACGCCAAACATGGATATTTCGCGTAAGTACAAACGCCGACTTATTTCGTACATAAATAGTTATGGTAATTCAAATATAACTATACAGAGTAATAGCTACACCTTTTAGGAACACATGCTTATAAAGAAAGGTGATATATAAATTACATGTATGCATGTTTAATGACTTTTAAAAAGACCTTCGACTTGCTTGTTTTCATCTGCAGCGACGCAGTGAGGCGCAATAACAGTGCAATACACATTTGTTTATTGGCCTCCACATGCTTAGCCTAGGCTTATGCATGGCTAAGTGCACCTATACACCATATTGTAACACATGTCTATCTAATGTTTATTAAGCCCACACAGATAGTTATATGGGCCTACTATGTATATTCACCTAAACTTTTTTTTTTGTAAACGTAGTTGAATCGTTGGTTGCATTATGTCTACTTTGGCTATGTTGCAATGTTGGCATATCACGTTTTGTGCAACTACGAAAATAAATATCTTTAAACAGAAACCTAAGCATTGCATTTGGCGGTTTATATAAAATGTAGATTTATGGCCTATTTACTTTGTTGACTGGACTAGATGCAGACAGTTGATTAAAAAACTGTTAATGAAAAAATCGTTATTGAGCAAACTGCGCTGACCAGCTATCAATCAGTGTCAGTTGTGGTGTTTTTTTGCAATCTATTCCCGTCATTCATATTTAATTAAAAAAACACGTTTATAACCATTTCACAAATGGTAACGTAACAATTACCCCCACATCCCTCCATCCCATGTAACGTTTCGTCACATATACCCGCCACGCCTAAGCTTGGCATACTTTATGGGTGTTCCCTAATATCTTAGACTCATTAAAGAAAATATAGCCCTTTATGGTACCCCACGCTGTAGTATACAGACATCACGATTAGTTATTGCATAACAGGACTTGAAACTCAATGTTTTGTTTGCTTACCCTAATCGTACGAGCCGGAATTATTGCATTAGAGTTCGCGTTTGCCGTTCTTGCGTCCTAAATTCTACCTTCCTGCGATTATCAATTCGGATAAAGGTTAAATTGTTCCGATAACACATTTATACATATATCTATATATTTCGTACATGCATTTTACTGTTAGTAATGCACAGAAAATCACTACATATGAGAAAATAATTACCTGTTGGAGCCGAACGTAAAACCGCTCACTGCGCGCTTAGCTAATGGTGTTTTATTAGACGTCGACGCGAGATCTGTGGTTTACTTCAAATTTGAGGTCGCGTTCAGATTTGGAGTGCGGTCGCGGCGCTTATTGCGTTAGCTAATGGTCTCTATTATGACGGAGGAATACGAACGTCGGATGGTGCTGTTGATATGAAAGCAGGCAGAATATGACAAAAACGAGAAGAGCTCTGTGCATTAATCGTGTATACCATCATCGCAAGCCAGGGTTATAAACATAGTTGACTACATTATCCGTGGCAGATACCGTACGCAATGTACGGAAGTTCGCTGAATCAAGTGAACGTCATCCCAGTCGCTGTTGGCGCCGGTCGTGATTGTGAGAACCAAACGCCCGCGTCCCCATATGAAAAGGAAATTCCAGGAAATTTGAATAATTATAAGTCCGATTATTCACACGTAACAGCCGTGGTGCGTATGCTACTAATTACTGACTTCTACTTTCCGTAAATTACATCATATGTAATACCAGCCATGATTTGTCCAAACCCAAACCGGACAACCTTAAAAGACAACGAGATGATTTTGATAACGGGCTTAGCCATACTCCCACTTTTCAACAAGGATATATGCCAGGGGTAATTAGCAGCGCCCCTGGCTCACGAGGATGGTGTACAAAGGACCCTACCCTCTATAGATACCCACCTTCAAATTCGTGATTATTGTTCTCGTTTCTAGCACGGCTTCAGCCAACGTGTATTTGTGAGTCCGGCGCCGATCCAGTCCAGTATTCCGACGATACCAGAAGCCGCCAGAGGCGCCAACAACCAACAACGACACCAAATAAAGCCAATTTCGTGATGTGGTTTGTTTGGCGCGACCTCCAGTGTACCCCGACTGGCGATTGGTGGAGAAGAACATTCTCGACACATCTGATATCCATTGTCTCCGGTAGAAGTAGTTAACTCGGTTGACGAACAATCGTCCACTCAGCATCGTTGCAGACACTGCAGTCGATGGCATTTTTTATTATATCAGTTGCATGTTTTTACTCCACTATAGTAGGCCATAATTCAATCATACGGGTTTTTCTTAATCTGCGTTTGTGTGTCATTCATGTTTTGAGTGCAAAGAATGAATTAATTGTTTTATTCGTGTTATAAATACCAATAGTTATACAAAACATCATTAAATCATATAAAATGTTACGCCAGAAAGTCAAACAATGGCGTCACGCCTAATTAAAATTACAACAGTTTACACTTTTGACGTTCTTATACATTCTTAAACATAGTAATACGCTAATTAGGAACTGCAGGGGCGCTTCCATACATAGAAACGCCCACACGCACAGACACGCACGCCGCGCGCGCAAACACACACACACACACACGCACACACACACACACACACAGACTGATTTGGGAGGAAATATACTCCAAGAATTATTAGTATCACCCATAAAAATGATGGAAAAACAAAAGTAAATTTCACATAAATAATGTGCGTAAAATAATTGACATATTAAGTCAACTTATTAATAAAAATAGGTCCTACTAGGGACGGATCTAGGAATTGACAAATTACGGAGGCGCAGACACACATCACCACAACAACTATACCACCTGCATCCTCTTTTTGAGGCTCACTTAAAGCCTCCAACTGCACCTCTTCTGGAACCTTATTCAAGCAAAACGGGGGCGTACGCACCCTCGTCCCTCCCCCGGGTCCGCGCCTGCCTACAATCACAACCCAGTCGAAGTACCCCAACTCCTAATTAACGCACCACTATCTTTTCCATCGGTGTAAACACAGACAAGCTATGGACACTGCCCCAGCCGTGGAACGATGTCACGCTGGACCGTTACTTGATTCACGACACGGAAGCAGGGGTAAGACCACATTAAGGATTCGTCCGCCATTACCGACCGAAAGAGTGCCCTTGAAAATACCGTTTTGGTGGCATGTGTGAATTTTGTTCGAGCACTTTGGCATGGCACATGTCAGTCCAGTGAATACTAAATGTACTACTACATTAGATCTTTCACGAGGTAGCAATAAACATACGCTAGTCGCTCGCGTATTCGCACAGTGGCTATTTTGCAGAACGCACCAATATTTCAAAATTCGTCACCAGATTGGGGCGAAATTGAGGGGTGTCAGGTTTGGGTGGATTTTTCTGAAAACTGAGGTATGAGAATTTTACGAGTTTTCCATAGCACTTGTGTCAATGGAGGTTAAATATGCTGTGAAATTTTCAAGAAAATTGTTTGTCAAATTTAGCAGGAAATGAAGGAAACGTTATAATGGCCGCCTATGTAAAATTTAAATGTGGTCTTACTTCAGCACCCGAACGCGCGCGCCGACTCATACGGCCCTACGGCTATGGCGGCTGCACTAGTACAACGCGTTGCCGTTACGGCTCGGGCACTGAGGACCGCGGTGTCATGGCGAATTTCTTGCGTTCGACACCTTCCCGTCTGCTCTGTCGACACGAACATGCAGCGATCGGTAGTGCCGAAAAATTTCAACAAAGATCTCGCATTCTTAATAGGAACGTTGTTTAGGAAGTCGCCAGAGGTAAGCCAGCATAACAACAGTTAACGAGTGACTATTATACGTACGCAACACGTTCCCTGACCTCGATCGCACTGAGCACGTTTGTTACCGTAACCACTCGCTTTTATGTGAGAGCGTGCAAATGGTTGCACGTTTATTTGGACCTCGAATATACTGTGGATTTTAAATCATCTTGTTGTATAATAATTTTTTTCAGAAATATGTAGGTAATATATAAAAAAGCATAGTTCTAGTTCTAGTTGTTTCCAGCACTCGGCAACGTTCTATTAACTGACTAGTGTGTATATTTTGTGGTTACAATGTTATGATCTTATGAGGTCTCATTCAACTAGTCAGCCTTTTTCAGAACATTATCGCCAAGCCGACCTTTCTATGCTGGCACTGAGGGTGGTCACTGCCAGGGTGCTTGTCGTCCTCAGTGGTTCTTTTACGTCCCAAATTGAGACGGGACCGACATTAACGTGATCTCCGAGTCACGAGGGATACACTGTTCCCAATGTTGAGAGCCAGGTTTTTATACCAAATATACCATACCTGCCCGGTCCGGGTATTGACATCGGGGCGCCGGCAGGTCAGGCGGATGTGCTAACCACTACACTATCGCGTGCCCCAAACTCATGGTATACTCTCGAATTTATCGAATATTTGCACTACAAACGCTCTATAAACTGTAGTCTGTAGAGCGTATTTATAAAAATAATAGTATGACAGATTTGCACCTCAGTCACAAAGGAACTTGACAAGGGAACCCTTAATTCATGACTAAAACACAAAGTATGGTTAGAAATTAACATGCTGTGTTATTTATCTTGCCCAAAGGCCAAGGACAACTGACAACAACTACTGGAGTTGGGGTCATTAATTTAATAATTAATTAATAATATATAATATCAATAGTGATAATCTATTGATATTAGATATTATTACATAATTGTATAGATAATAAAAATGAAAAATCACCATTATGAAAATGACCTACTTCAATAACTACCCATAGTATAAATATAAATAAACAATTGGTTGTTAATATGCACAAAACATATTAAATACATTCAAGTGGTTCTATAAACATAATAAATAAATTTATAGTCAAGACCGTTATATACATATGTAATTTTACTTTGGGGATACCATCATGTTATTTTAATACATCATCTGCTCTCATACTGGCAACATGACATGAACTGGCAACATGATAAACAATCACTAATTAAGGATGCTGAAATAAGTAGGTTATGGCATCTTTTTGTAATGGCATCTTTTTGCAAGATATATTTTTGGCGTTCTATAATGATTTAATCACAGGCACTTCCCTCATAACAACTATTTCTATAAAAAATGTGTAGAATCAAATTAAATAAGTGTTGGAGATTTATAATTATGGATATCCGGATTCAATTGGAAGACTGTGTCTTGTTTTCTGGTAAAAACAGCATTTTTTTATATTAAGTAGGGCAGATTTGATTCCACAAGTGTACCCATTATTACATTTTCTGGCCGGTGCTTTTTATTCATTCTTAGCACTTGTTGGTAGTTTGGTGAAATCACCAAGCATTTAACTTGCTGTAATATAACTTGTTAATATATTTCCTGTTTGTTACATTGATGTAAATTTTAACCATTGCGTTATTGTAAACACTCACTGGTTTTGTGTAGTACCGGTAGTATATTTCGATATTATGAGGTCATTCAAATGTCCTAATAATGATTTACTACAAACACTTCACTCAGCATGTAGTTATGGCTACACACAATACCAACATCTGTTTAATTTGAATATTTTGGGGTGAATATCGTGTGTACATTGCAAGAAGAGGCAAATGTTATTTTATTGACAATGGTAAATAATCAAATCATTATCTGCTCATGATGTCATATGCCTGAAGTATAAAAATCTTGAATTGAGATGTAGTTTAATAAGAGATTGAATAAAAGTTATATGATTTCACACAGAGTATCTTCATGATTCTGCGAACCGACGTTCAGATGTTGAGACATGGCTCTGAAGAACCAACAGCTGTGGTGCATCTGTCAGCCATTGGCACATTTGATGTGGAACGAAACCCTGCCTATGCCAAAGCCCTGCTAGAGTTCATCGTTGACCAATTAAAGATCCCTGATACAAGGTCAGCAATGTTGGGGAAAGACCCACAAAAACAATATAACATTAATGATTAAAAGGAGTATGTCTGTTCCATTTGCCAGAATCAACCATGGTGCTTATTAACAGGAATTTTGCTTATTGGGTTGTTTTGAATGTCGGAATATTGTGACAGTGCGTTAGGGTTAAACCAGCCAGCATCCTTTATAAATACTGCCTAAATAACTGTTTTTGATCTGAACATTTTGTTCACATTTCATGTAAGAAACAGTCAAATTGAGAGCAATGTTTTAAACTTATTAAACCCAATTTTCCAGGCAGTATGCTTTAAATACTGGTTCTACCTTTTTCTAATCTTAAGAACATTATATTAATTAATATAAAAACAAGGAACAGACAATGTTTTTACATAAGGTGTTTGTCAACAACTAATCTAAACTAATAAAAATAGGTTTGTTAATTTTAAAGATTGTTTATATCCAGAGCCTCTTAAAACTTGTATTGTATGCACTATTGTTTTGTCAAAAATAGTATAAAATAGTGTTGTCAAACATTGATGGGAGAGAGAAGGTGGGAGGCAGAGGGAAGGATGGAGGGATGGAGGACGGGAGAGAAGGAGGGAGTTGGGAGGGTGGGAGAAGAAAGAAGGGAGGGAGCAATTGGAAGAGGGAGCAAGGAAGGAAGTGGATGAGAGAGGGAAGGAGGCCGGGAATGAAGGACAGAGTGAGAAAGGGACAGAGATGGATATATAAACATGATTATATAAACATGATTATATATGGTATAAGCCTATGAGGTGGGTGAATAAAGAGTACTGATAATCTTGTTAATGTTTCACAAATTCCTCTCTTTGTTTCAGAGTGGGACTGGTGTTTCATGATATTACCAAAACCGATGCAGGACATTTGCTCTATCAAGAAATGAAAGCTTCAAAATAGAAATAAGATTCTTAATGAGACAAGGTATAAGCCAATGCTGTTATGCAGGAATGTCCAATGACTTGCACTCCAGTTCTTGTTAATAATTTTATACCACAAACTTCCTCACGATTCGTTCACTCACAAGTTTTTGTGGATTGTTAATGAGTCATCGTCTGTCTAGAAATATAGTGAATAATGTATGGTTTGTTAATGACGTGTCTTCATTTATACTGAGCAATAAAAATGTTTCTTATCTAGTCTGTAGTCATTTAGACAGTTTCTCCATGATCATGCGTGTTTTTGTCCATTTGGTTTGACAGCCTGTAAAGATTGTGGTTTATTAAAATGTTAACAAATACATATGTTTTGTTAATGTCCGAATGGACATTTCCATTTTTGTGGAGTGCCATGGCTGAGTGGCCAGTGCATCAGGCTTTCAATCAAGAGAACCTAGTTTCAAATCCTGTGCTGTGTATTGAACCTTGAGCAAGTTCGTTCACTCTGTGTTACTCCAGTTCACTTGGCTGTATGAATGAGTACCTGGCTAAAGACAATGGTGGATATTTGTGTATGAATAGTCTGTGCTCATTAATTGCAGCATGGCTGAATGCTTCCCAGAGAAGTCAAGATGGTGTTCGATTGAACAGGTCTGCCAGGGAGAGAATTGTAAAGTGTTTTGAGCTGTCCTAAGGACTGGATGCTGCGCTGCATACATAAGAACTTATATACTTAGAGAACTTACATTTTTAGATTTTACCTGGTGTAACAGGCCCAGAGTTGTCTCGTGCCAGTAGTACATCCCTATGAGGTCCGTGCCCCAGAGGTATGGGTTTCTTTGAAGGTGGTGTGTGGTAGTATTACCTTTAAGTATAATATTTTAATTGTTATGATACATAGCCCAATCATTAATATTTTATTCTGAGATTGTCCACTTATTAAATACAAATTTCCAGTAAACCAACTTACCCTATATATCACTTTCCTTATCTCTATATAAACTTGCTTTCAAATGCAGTTTTAAAATAACACGGCACAAATGACAACACATTATGTGTCATGTGTTTAACTGGTCTTAGTGACCGGTAATTCTACCAAATCATAATTTATCGAATAACATCAAATGGTAAAGTGACATATATAATACCAGGTATGATCAAGAGAGTAAATATTGTTCATGTTATACATACACTTTCTTAAAAACATTTAAATGGTGGCCTAATTCGGAATGCAACTTTAAGTGAAATAACTTGTGCAAAACAATTAATATTGTGCAGGTAAAAATGCAGAAATAATAACAATAAGAAAAACATTTTTGTACGGCATCATACTTAATGGTCAATGGTCAGGTTAAAGGTCAAAGGGACATGCCAATTTGTTAACTGCGCTTGCACGCGCAGTACGCAGACCTGCATCTGGCACGGAACTGCACTGGACCCGTTACACCGGTGCCATCGCGTTACTTCCTGTGCTTGTACATCTGCGAGCTTCCGCTCTGTCCGCTCGGTGGCAGCACAAACAACAACCCATGTTTAACAAGATTGCCACTCGGAGAATTAACTATAGATGGCAGGTGGACAAGGAAGCCTTTTGGCTTATCGGGAGTCCAACCCTTTTTATCTACGTGAATCCCGCTCTTTTGAGGTATGTGTCGATTTTATTTTTAAACATTCACGCTACTAGCACCCACACAATCAGTAGATAATCTGTTCCATTCATTTACAGTCCTTTGTGAAAATGAGAACTTTCTTATATCTAATTTACACTGGTCCTTTGCTAATGTAACTTCATGTCCTCTAGTCCTTCTATCTTTCTTAACTGAGAACAAATATTTCTATCAATATTTTCATAACCATTCAATATTTTAAACACTTCTATCTGATCTCCTCTCAATCTCCTGGTGTCTAGTGTTGTTTAACCACATTAATTTTGGCATATTTCGTAACTAAGGTCCCTCAGTTTTGATATCATTTTAGTCGCTCTCATCTGTACTCTTTAAATATAAATAAATAATAAAGTCTTATATAGCGATGTACCCAGTCCTTAGTTCTGTTCAAAGCGCTTTACAGAAAAGTTCACAATTATATGTCACTCATTTAGGTAGTGAAAGCGATTTTAAAAAGGTGTGTCTTCAGCGACGTCTTAAACGACGCAATAGTATCAAACTGTCTGACTGACTGTGGCAGATTGTTCCAAAGTACAGGGGCTGCTTTGGAGAACGCACGGTCTCCGAAAGACTTGAGGCGTGTGGTTGGTACTGTCAGCAGACCAGCAGAATTTGATCGAAGGGAGCGTGTGGGCTGATATTCAACAAGAAGCTCGGAAATGTATTGCGGTGCAAGTCCGTGGAGTGCCTTGAAGGAGATCAAGAGAATTTTAAACGTAATTCTTTCTTGAATGAGAAGCCAATGGAGACATTTTAGGACTGGTGTTACGTGCTCGTGTTTCCTTGTTCGTGTGATTAGACGAGCAGTCGTGTTCTGAATGTACTGCAGTCTACGTAGCTGACACTTGTTAATTCTGAACAGCAGCGAATTACAATCATCCAGTCTGGACGTTATCAATGAATGGATGATTTGTTCGGCAACTCCCGGCGTAAGAAATTTGACGATTTTACCCACATTTCGGATTTGCAGACCAGAAGATCTACATATGGCACTGACTTGTTGATCCATCGTAAGTCCAGCATCGAACATGACCCCAACTTTTCTGACACATGTACTGGGGGTCACTTGGGCGTCTCCAACGTCGATCTTTGTTGTTTTATGTATCTTTCTGCGCAGCGCCTCTGATCCCGTGAACAGAACTTCAGTTTTGTCACCATTTAATTGAAGTTTGTTTGCTGTCATCCAACCGTTGATGTCAGCAATGCATGTTTCTAGCTGAGATATGGCAACAGATGTGTCGGGATCTTGAATGTTGTGTAGAGCTGGGTATCGTCAGCGTACATATGAAAATCCAAGCCATGTTGTCGGATTTTGCAACCCAGTTCACCAGCCGTATATATGGTGAACAGTGACGGCCCCAAGACTGAACCTCGGGGGACACCGCATGTCAGCACGGACACGTTCGAGATGACATCTCCAATCTTAATAGCTCGTTTTCTGTTTTCGAGATACAAGGTAAACCAGTTTAGTGCTGTGGCCAAAAGGCCGATCTTCTTAGACAGGCGTGACATAAGCACCTAGTGGTCAATCGTGTCAAAGGCAGCAGATAAGTCAAGGAGGACTAGACACGAGACACACCCATTATCCGCAGATAAGAGTAAATCATTCTGGATTCCCAGCAGTGCAGTCTCTGTACTGTGGCCCTTTCTGTATGCTGACTGATTCACTTCAAATAGGTTGTGCTGTGCCATGTGACGTGACAAACGTGACGACACCATCTTCTCAATTACTTTGGACAGAAACTGAGATTATATATCGGTCAGTAGCTTGTAAGACATTCGGTATCCAGGAACGGCTTCTTAAGAAGCGGAGTCACAAGTGCCGCTTTCAAGTTAGCTGACACATCTCCTGTGGCCAGCGATATGTTCGCAATCCTGGTAATGACAGGGACACGTGCGTCAAGGCAATTCTTCAGCATCCATGTCGGCAGAGGATCGAGAGCGCAGGATCGAGGAGCAGATGATGTAATTATGTTTCTGACCTCATCCTCAGAGGCTGGCTACAGACTGTCCAACGGATGACTTCCATCGTGTTCATAAGTAGTGATCTGGGCATCACGTTGTGCTCCCGCTCGGCGATCCAGTGCAAAGCGAATGCTTGCAGTTTTCTCTTGGACGTAATTTCGGAAAACTCCAGAAGAGGCATGCGTTGGCAGTGGCGGGTCCACCCGAGTGTGCATCAATGTTTGCACAATGCTGTAAAGTTTCTTTTGGTTTGATCCAGCCTCAACAACCTTGTTGGAATAGCATTGATGTTTGGCTTGACGAAGGCAGTTATTTGCGACCGTGCACTGGTGTCTGAACATCTGGCGATGAATTTCACGTTCAGATTTCCGGCATAGACGTTCATATTTCCGACGTGTCTGTATCTCCTTGCGTAACTCTTTGTTGTACCATTTCACATCGGGTCGCACAATGATCGTCTTCTGCCTTAAAGGAGCATGTTTATCCAACAAGCCGCGCAAGACCCGAGTCATACTGGCGAACGAGTCCATCCAAGTCATCAGCTGGAGCAGTGTTCAGCTCTGACTGAGAAATATCTGCCTGCATGTCACACCCACTTACATTGCGGTATAATCTGTAGCTGACTCGTTTCTTAGGAGCATAAGGTTTACAACCTTGTACCTTGAATGTCACTCTAAAGTGGTCGGATATACCCGGATTCTCAACCACGATATCACCAATGATGTCTGTTTCGGATCGCGTAATTATCAGGTCTAGATGTGAATGTGTCTTTTCTATCACATGCTGATGCAGACCATGGTATTTTAGGATGTTGTGAAAGCGTACAGTCTTTGTATCATCCAACAAATCAACGTGTATGTTGAAATCTCCGACAATCACCAAGTTGTGCCCATGCAGAAACACTGCAAAAAATCTGAGAATTCATCCATGAACATCGATGCGCTCAGAAAAAAGTTGGGGTTAATCTCGCGAAAATTTAATGTTTTGTCCCTCTGAGTCAAAAACATAAAATTTTCAAAAAATTTATACTACCTCCTTGGTGGTTGTTTAAATTTTCGCGAGATTAACACCCAACATTTTTCTCTATCTAACCTATTTAGATATTTTTACCCGCTAGATGGCGTTATCATGTGACGTAGTACTCCAATTATCCACTAGGGGTCGCTGCGCCGGAAATGACGTCGTACCGGAAGTTACTTGACTGTCATGGCAGCCTCTACTAGGGACGGTACGTCGGAAGTGACGTCGCACCGGAAGTTACTTGAATGTCATGGCGACCTGTCATGGCGGCTTCTATGGTTTCACCATTTCCGGAAGTGTGTCAACGAATGGAGATCTATCATGGCCGGTAGATGGACGCCATCGTGTGGGGTAGTACTCCGATTATCCACTAGGGGGCCCTACGCCCGATGTGATGTCATACCGGAAGTTACTTGATTGTCATGGCGATCTCTACTAGGGGCCTTTACGTCGGAAGTAACGTCGAACCGGAAGTTACTTGAATGTCATGACGATCTGTCATGGCGGCCTCTACGGTTTCACCATTTCCGGAAGTGCGTCGACGAATAGAGATCTGTCATGGCCGGTAGATGGCGTTATTCTGAGTAGTTACATTGCTATCCGTTGGGGCCATCAGATGTCGCCTGTCTCATGAACGTGCACAGTTTTTGTGTTAAGGGAAGTCACGTTATGTACATTCGGTCTGATTGATTATGCAAATGAGATGACATCGAAAACTAGTGTATATACCGTGCTTCCGACGATTCTGGTCTTTCCTTTTTCGACTCTCAAGAAGGTCGTATCGTGTCTGGTCGCTCGCACTATTTGAAAATATGGAATTGATACGTTGAAAAGACGGCTGCTTCATATACATATGTTTTCAATTAAAAGAAGCGAAACCTCATAGGAGTCCTGTGATCGCCTCGTTGGACGTGAATCCGAACAGATGGTCGTCTCTTGACACGAAGGTATGTGATGTTTGGCACCTCAAACTCAAAATGTCGTTGAATGTCTTTACGATACATCGAGTTGACGTTTATCATGGAGAAAATGCCCTATCTTTTAACATAAGGAAACTTCCTATCCTTTAACATGGAAAAAATGGCCTATCGTTTAACATGGAGAAAATGGCCTATCCTTTAACATGGGGAAACTTCATATCCTTTAACATTCAATTCGTGCAACGTGTTGAGCTAAGTTTAGTGTTTCGTTTGTGCAACTTTGTTTTCAGTGAAATGAAGAAAAGTTAGTTGTGTCTTGATGACTATGAAAACTAAAAACAAACAAACACACTCATCCATAGCATAAACACGATTTTATTTGAATATTCCCCATATGATGTCTCTTGAACACTGATTCCAAATCGGTAATGCTAATAAAGTTCCCAACGTGTGATTTGCAAAGGTGTCACCGAATAAGCTGTGCGCCGCGACGATGCAGGTCGTCTACGATTCCGATGACGATCGCTGACGAATGAAATGCTCTTTTCCTTTGACATATCGTCGTCCACTGACGCTGTCTGCATGTAAAGCCAACGATCTGAGTTCCCAACTAAATCCATTGGCATGTTGACATCCTTGAGACCACGAGCGAAGGTTTCCCATCCCACCGGTTCAAACGACTTCCGTTTTCTCAACACGTCATTCACAAGGTCCACGATATTACTTCCGGGAACCGCCTTGTTTCTGTACATCATCTCGCCACGATCGTTCCAACTTATGGCACCTTTCATTTTATCGAGTAGTCTTCGTGCTTTCTGCTTCATAGGTTTCGGCACGCTGTCGATGATTTCGTTTCCGATGCTCTCCTTTTCGACTACTTCATTTTCGTTAGCAGGTTGTACTTTGTTTTCGACTTTGCTGGGAATTTTTTCGATGACCACACGCACGGGTTCTTGGATACGTTTGTCGGAAAGATCGTTGTACCGACTCAATACCTGATTATACAACACAACTTTTTCCCTCTGCTGTATATCACTTCGTTCCAATATGCCTTGCATTTCGTTGTCGAGTCGTTGCAAGACACTCCCTATAGGGTTAGCAGTCAAAGGGCGTTGCGGTTGAATGTTTTCCAAAATACGGGGATCGACCAGGGCCATCTTCATTGTATACTCCATGGTCACCTGAGATGGAGACGGGAATGTCGAGCTTGTTGATGGAACCGTAGGTACATGTGTCATAGTGGGCGCCGGGACAAGTGAATTGAACAACGTAGTACCTGTCGATGACCTACAGCGACTAAGGGCAATGTGTTGTTTCCAGCTATCTTTGCGTGTGAAATGTCTCTTACAATCGGGGCACTGGAAGGCCGCCCGGGATACTGGTGTAGGCTTGTTGGCAGCTGGTAGATGAGTCGATAAGCTCATGATGTACGTGTTTACTGTTCAAATGCAAACAACGGAATGGCTATTTTACGCGATAACCCGTCTATTTCGATGGAATTCCGTCAAATTGATGGAATCTCACACAGTAACCCGTCTATTCCGATGGAATTCCGTCAAATTGATGGAATCTTACGCGATAACCCGTCTATTCCGATGGAATTCCGTCAAAATGATGGAATCTCACACAGTAACCCGTCTATTCCGATGGAATTCCGTCAAACTGATGGAATCTTACGCGATAAACCGACTATTTGCCCCCTTTTGGTGGAATTTGATGCAGTAACCTGTTAAGTTTGGTGTTTCGTTTGTTCGACAAGTTTGGTTCTTGTCGCTCGTTGATCTAAGTGTTTTGTGTTTCGTTTGTAAGACAAGTTTGTTTGAATGATTGGTTCGTGCATCTCGCTAGTCAAAGTTTGATTCGTGGAAGTCGTAGGTCTTAGTTTGGTTAAGTAAAGACACAAGATAAGGTTTGCACAGTTTATTAGTGAACAACACAAACGTATTTACATGTCACACTCCATAACTACAAGAACCAGAGACTACACATTGATACAGAGTCTTGCAAAGTTTAATCGTATACAAGACAATACCACAACTCACTACTTCAGTCTTGCCTGCCATACGGCGAGGCGCCTTTGTGGGTCCAACAAAGTCGGTTCGGATACTTGGTTGCGGTATTGTTCCAGACAGTCAACCAGTCTTTAATCAACCTCATCCTCCATTAGTGTCAGAACCATTTGATTCATAGTGTTTCGCCACTGTTTCGAAACGGAGTCTTGCAACCAATACTTGATACTACACATGGATAGTGTCGTCTTGAGAGTTCAGCGTAACATCGTTAGGAGCGGAAGTTGACACATCGCAGAGCCTAGTGTACCAGATGTCCTCGCCCTCTGGTTCCGTCGGAACGGAAGGACGGTTGGTCACCAGCATGATGGGTCGGTTCGTTGGCTCGTCCTCATCGCTCGAGTCTGCCGCATCGGAAGGTTGGTAATATGGTATATTCAACATCCTGATGTTAAGCGTGATGTCGTCGTAATGCAAATGACGGTCCTATTGGCAAAACACCGCGCTTATATTGTTAGTGAATGTGTCGCAAAGTCACGTGGTCGTGCCGAACGAGGACGGACTGTAGAGTAGAAAGTACACATCCACGGACTGTATAGTAGATCAGACTTGCACAGCGAATACCAGTTCAAACCAGTTTGCAAACAGACAACCATCTGAAGTAAGTTCAACTCTACTATGTAAAGACTGTCGTCGTTTCTCCTTGCACTGCTTGGGTGTGTTCAGCAGTAGAGACAGTAGCTTGGGGGGTCGATATTTGCCGCAACAGGGGAGAAGAGGGAGAAGTATCGAGAAATGCAACAATACGCTCCTTTTCTTGCCGCTGAAACAGTGAAGGAATGAGTTTAATAATGAATGGTCAACTGCTATGTATAAGAGAAATATAATATTATGCTCTTTGTAGCAGGTTTTGACTTAGAACAAGACCTGAATAGCATTTGAATACTATGAGAAATTGAAACTTACTATTAGCTCTTCAAGTTGTTCTTTACGCTGTCGCTGCTTATCTTGCTTCCTTTGGCAGTAGCCCTGCTTCACATGAATGTTCCAACTCCCTTTACAACTGAAGGTACTGCCACACATACAGCAGGCATAACGAGGCAAAAGCTTCCGACGTTTCGTCGGAGGTGAAGACGTCGGGTTGATGGTTGGATTGGTTGACGGAGCTGATGATAGAGACGAAATTGTTTTGGTCATCAAACTGGTCGTCGGACTGGTCGTTGAACTGGTCGCTGGTTGTTGGTCCGGGTTGATTGTCGGGGTCGAGTGGGCCCGTAGCCGGAGGAGGCTGCACCTTCGGTAGCAAACTCTCTTGTCGGACGTTATCACTAGTCACGTTGTTCATCTTCCAAAATGTGAGATATAATGAACACAAAAAACAGACGCAGGCCTTTTATAACAGTTCGACAGAACATAAAGGTCACGTGGGCGTGCCGAATGAAGACGAAATTTCTAACCTATGAGAATAGCTAATACTCTTTTGTGACGAGAGATCAAAACAATGGCTAACCAAAGCACTACCTGTTTAACCTAAGTAACTGATTTATATTCCCTATGTTTTAACACAGGACAAATACACGGATGTTTTTCCAACACATAGGGCCTTGGGCTTGGTTACCGGTTCATACCAGTTTGCTTATAGCGTGATATGCCTGTAGTGTAGTGAACGATGATTTTATTCTGAAGGTCGTGATTGAATTTTCTAATAAAGTTCTTACAAAGGACGGCTAACCAAATGACTATGATAGCTTTGATGTTATACAGGACGCGAGCGAGCTCGCGTCCGCAACAAACAATCAAGTCCAGACACGTCTCCAGGACACAGTAGCACACAGTAGCGTCAGTTTTGTAGTGTGCTGAAAAAAATTACCAAAGAAACTTCTAGAAAGACATTTTACAGGGAAATTTTCCACTCGCTGTAACACGACGTCACTGACCATGACATCACATGATGGAATTATATTCAAGCGCAAAAGCTCAAAACAATGGCTAACCAAAGCACTACCTGTTTAACCAACTCACCTCGCGCACAAAATTACTGCACGTAGCAGTTTGATGACGTCATACAGGGTGCACACGCTCACGCTTGCAACAAACAAACATGTCCAGACACGTCTCGAACTCCCTATGCTTTAACATGGGAAAATTCCCTATGCTTTAACATGGGAAAATTCCCTATGCTTTAACATGGTGAAAATTCCCTATCCTTTAACATGGTGAAAATTCCCTATGCTTTAACATGGGAAAAATTCCCTATCCTTTAACATGGACTTTAGCCCCTATCCTTTAACATGGAGAAAATTCCCTATGCTTTAACATAGGCTTTAGCCCCTATGCTTTAACATGGAGAAAATTCCCTATGCTTTAACATAGGCTTTAGCCCCTATTCTTTAACATGGGGAAACTCCCTATGCTTTAACATGGGAGCTTGCCAGAGCTGAAGACAGAGACGAAATAGTACACACAAATTGACCAATACCTCTTTGTTAATACAGGAAGCAGTCGACGTGTGCAAGTAATAAGAGACATTGATAGGCAAACATTTACAAACAGGGTGATGGGCGGGTCGTAGATCTGTATGGTGATCAGATATGCCATAATTTGACTTATTTTATTAGTTCTCTCTATCTATTCTTCGGGATTGAACCTATGTTAAAGTTGTAAATGTATAGGCTAGGAGAGGCCTACACCTAAACAAATGGTCGACAACCTATGGGACATAAGAAAAGACACCATTGCGCATGCGCAATGGCCTATTATGATATAATTTGACTTATTTTACTAGTTCTCTCTATCTATTCGTCAGGTTTGGACCTATGTTAAAGTTGTAACTGTATTGGCTAGGAGAGGCCTACACCTAAACAAACGGTCGACAACCTATGGGACATAAGAAAAGACATCATTGCGCATGCGCAATGGCCTATTTAACGACGTCACTGACCTATTTAATGACGTCTTTGACCTATTTTTATAGAGAAAAAAGAAACAAGAGACACGAACTTAAGCAGTATCGATATTTGGTTCACTGAAATACGCTAGGGGGAGTTATTTGTACATCTCTTTCAGTTCGTAACCTATCCGTCAGGGGGCGCCAAATTAGGCAGTACTCCTATATTTAGTCCAAACCTTGTCCGTAAGGTGGCACCACTGTTGTTTGTAGTTCCAAAAAATCCGATAGGGGCACTGCGTGTACTATCTTAGTTCCGAAAAAATCCTCTAGGGGGTTCTATGTGTATATTTTTAGTTCCGAAAAAATCCGCTAGGGGAGGCGCTGATTTTAGTTCACAAACTATCCGCCAGGGGCGCCATTTGACCTACATCCGGGTACTTGACATTGAGCTTTGACCTTGACCTACATCCGGGTGATTGACCTTGACTTACATCCGGGTACTTGACCTTGACCTAGTTATGACGTCACTTTCCTCTACTCATAATCATTCCATCCCCGCTGGACCACCTATATTACTACTATTTAGATAATTAAAGGTAATTAATGGGTAATTAAGGGTAAATTCGCACAGGACGAGGATAGGTGGGTATCGTATATATTATCGTGTGCCGCATAGTATGGATGCATATATCGTATGGATGCATGTGCCGTCGAGTGCTTCTGGCCGAATAATCGGTAGAATCGATATAACATATGGATGCATATACCATGGAGTGCCATAGGCCGAATAATCAGCCGAATCTGTATAGTGCATGGTTGTATGTCCTGTTGAGTGTCCAGCGCCGAATAATCAACCGAGTCAATATACTGTATGTTTGTAGCATTTCTGCTATTTCTGGATGTTTAAATCTACTTTCCTGAGGTTTAATTTTATAAATGAGGAAGGTCAAGCCAGTAGATAGACATATTGTTAACCAACCGCCTTAGTTACGTAATTACAGCAACTCGGTTGCAGATGCGCTCAGTGAAGCGTGGTATTCTGTTGCTAGTGTTTCTAGGCAAGCAGGTGGTTTCACAGTAATCTTAGAGAGGGTGTTCCACAATGCCTTGTTTGAATTGTATATTGCATTAGCCAATAGAAATGATGGAAACCTGTCATATGATGTGTAATTAGGTCTGCTTATATAAACGTTTGTCGTACGCATTTCGCCATCTCGGCGCTGGCGAAGGACTGGGACAGATCCAGGGTTGAATTAGACAGGTTGCCCTGCTGTCAAGAGAATGGCAAGTCAAGTCGTAAAGCGTGGTGGGAATCGTTAACGTGGGTTACGTTCCCTAGCTTTTGTGTGTTTGTAATATTCAGTGTCCAGAGTGAGTGTTCGATCGAGTTTCGAAGAATCCATGCCGCAACGTCAGCCGTATATTGAGACAATGTTCCGGTCGGCCCCAACGTATTTGCGTCGTTGAGCGATAATTGCGACGCGCTCACCCAGCTTGGGTCATCCTCGAACAGCGGTCTCACAGCGACATCGTCAGAAAGCTTGACCGAATGCGACTCGCAGCGGCCGGCGGTAAACGTATACTGCCAGGCGTCGTCATTCGCGCGAACCCGTTCATCCGACTTCTCGATCGTTTGCGACAGGGCAAGACCTCTCGATTGATTTCGTAGCGGCCGGTGGTAAGCGTCTACTGCCCCGCTTCGTCTTTCAGTTGAACGTATTCAACTGACTTCGCAATCGTTTGCGACCGTGCGATCATTGGACAGACGCGACTCGAGAATTCGCGGCGTACGACGGCAATCGTCAATTGCCCGACATCATCACTCGTGCGGCCGAGATACACCGTTCTAATTGTGTTCTGAGCTCGGCGTGTTGACTTCAACAAACGTTCGTATATATTCGAGATGGGACTAGCCCAGTATAAATGTTTATTTTCTGATTGAACGTATCTATTATTTGCTGTATTATGATTAGTAGTTATCTGTGGGTTTTGAAGTGTGGTATTATTACCCATGAAGTATTCACATATATATAAATATATGTGTGTGTTGTAACATATTGCTGTAATGAGAGTCCGCGAGGACTAGCTTATACTGTGTATTTATATTATGGGAGTTATTCTTAGATAACAATTGGCGCCTAGTGTATGGTCGTGTAGCGGTATAATCCACCTTAGAAAGGAAGTGGAATTTGATAATCGAAAGATTCAGTGTTATTGTTTATTATGTTCTATTAAGATTTGGTTACGGGATTTCTTTATTCTGTTTATTTTGTTAATCGAGATATTTACCAAAAGGAAGATGTCTTGTAATAAAGTTTATTAAATTTTCCTCGTTCTTTGTTGCTTGTTCACGATAACCGTTCTTTCTCATATGCGTTGACCTTGATATATAAGAACCCTACTAGACTGAGCCATCTAGTGTACGGAGACCTCGCTAATCCGTGACAATGTTGTATGTTTCATCGTGTGCTTCGGGCTGAATAATCGGCCAAATCTATATAACGTATGGCCTGAAACTGAACCAACAGCGATGAGTATTTAGAAATGTCTGCTATGGTGCCGGTCTTTTTTTTTAGAAGTTTATGTGTGATGAAAAAATGGAGGTGGCGCTACACGCTAGAGGCGCCATTGTCCTTGCGGTAAAAGTGACCAATCAGCGACGAGTATTTAGAAAATGTTCGGATGTGATTAAAATAAAGGGTGATTTAAAAAGCTTGAGTTGGATTCGTTGTTGCATGGGTAGTTGTTGTTGTTGACATCGTATGTGATGACGTCATTCAGCGATGGCCCCGCCCAATTTCTAGAAGTTTCAGTATGAAGGCGCGATTGAGCGACTGAAACCAAACGAGTGTATTTTGAAAGCAAAAGTTTATTAAATATGACACCCATGTAGTCTTCACATATCTAGTTAATTCGGTTTGTAAGCGACGCGACTAGTGTACTCGGACAAGGTTAAAGTCATCAGAGTACTCAATAGCTGGTGAACAATGTCTGATTAGAAAAAAAACCATGTTGTTTGTTGTCACCACCGCGTCATCGGCTGTTCTTGATTAGTTACCAACCAAACGCGCCCACGTGTTTTTTGTGTGAGTGCGCGCGCGCATGTACGCACGTGTGTATGGGGTGCGCGCGCATGTGTGTGTGAGTGTGCGCGCGCGCGCGTGTGTGTGTGTGTGTGTGTGTGTTGTATATGTGTTCAATGTGTGTTATGTGTGTTGTGTGTGTATTGTATGTGTGTTGTATGGGTGTATTGTGGGTATGTGTGTACTGTGTATATGTTTGTTGTGTATATAGTGTGTATTGTGTGTGTTTTGTGTGTTGTGTCTGTTGCGTGTGCTGCGTGTGTTGCGTGCGTTGCGTGCGTCGCGTGTGTTGCGTGTGTTGCGTGTGTTGCGTGCGTTGCGTACGTTGTGTGCTTTGTGTGTGTGTTGTGTGTGTGGTTTTAGTGTATGTGTGTGTGTGTGTGTGTGTGTGTGTGTGTGTGTGTGTGTGTGTGTGTGTTAAGGTGGTCTTCAACTGTGCGAAAGTGGTCTACAAGTGTGTATGTGTGTGAAAGTGGACTACAAGTGTGGGAAAGTGGTCTACGAGTGTTCGAGTGTGGTCTACAAGTGTGCGAAGGTGGTCTACAATGAGTTAAGGTGATCTACTTGTCCATTCGTTTGTTCCTTCTTCCCACTTTCGTGCATGAATACATATCCACACGCGCAAGAATTCATGCACACTTACTGTACACGCCCACATCTTCCATTGATTGGTCCCTTTATGGCTAGTTCATCAATCAACTTTACACACACGCAGGTCACGTTCAAGCATGCGCACATACTGTCCACAACTCCACACGCTCAAGAATACATGTCAAAACATGCATACTTACTATCCACGCCCACACCTTCCATTAATTGGTTCCTTCATGTCTAATTCATAAATCACATTCACACACACATTTCACATTCACGCATGCGCACATTCTGTCCATACCAACTTCCATTCATATATAGGGTAGTTACCTTCATCATCGCTTAAACGTTTTGAGACAAATGACAGGGAAAACGACTATACGAATTGGTGAGTCAGTGGTATAGAGACGGAAATATGATGGATATGATACGGTTTGGTTGTTCAGCTTGTTTCCTGTCGAACTTTTACCCGTGTCGACTCGAAGCGTACGGTCGGATGTTTAAGTATGTTGAACATGCTTATCACTATAGAAAGGCGATGTTTAACGAAGAAGCCTAATGCGCGGAAACTATCAAAGAGGCAAAGTCAGCGTACTTAGCGAAATGGAGAAGTAGAGCCATAAGGAAAACGAGAAGAACATGCGATTGGGAAGCTATCCGTGTTGACTGTATGCAGAACTTATTGATTAGAAAGTTCACAACCTCGAAAGAGTTTAAAGAGGGCTTGCTGGCTATTGGAAAAGTTGAAAAGAAGTTTTGTGGGGGGTCGGCTACGGTGGTAAAAAATATCGAAATACGCTTGGAAAATTATTAATGGAGGTGCGTAAGAAATGCAGAAGATAAAACTCGTTTCAAGTGGCGCTGCGTTGTTGTAGATGACACTAGTTTTGACATCCATTTGCTTGTGACGTGTTTCTGTATTGATTGCCACCGTGTTTCATTCACAAGGTATCATCATCTATGGGGCCAATGGCGCGGGTTTAGTCAAACACCTGTAAGCTCTGACCACTGGCGTGGTGTTAATTCACCCGTATGTTTTATGCATGCCCGGACCAATGACGTGGTGTTAATTACCCATAAGCTCACGACCACTGGCGCAGTAGTAAAACACCCGCAAGTCATGACTTTACACGCTTGTATCCTTGGTCAATAAAATATGTGTGCACTAGTATACTGCCGTGTTTTGTTGGTTTTTCATACATACGTATGCATGTACACACGATGATACTCCCGATACGAGGAGGTCATCCAACTAAAACTTTTAAAAATCATCCGTCAATTTCATAACCGAGTATTTTCTAAATACTCGTCGCTGATTGGTCACTTTTATCGCAATGACATTGGTGCCTCTAGCGTGTAGCGCCACCTCTATTTTTTCACACAGAAACTTCTAGAAAAAGAGCGGCACCGTAGCAGACATTTCTAAATACTCATGCTGATGGGTCAATTTCCGGCCATTAAAATATTGTAGTTACCCCTAATTCATTACCCACAATTACCCATTAATTACCCCTAATCATCTCTTAAGCTCAACGGTACATCTACACATACGAGACATGCACCCTTATGGAAATGGCCAATTATTCGGCCCGGAACACTTGATGGCGCATGCATCCATCCGATCATGACTCATTCTATTATTTGGCCACAGAGCACTTGATGTCACACGCACCCATACAACATTATTCCTCGGCCGATTGTTCGGCCCGGAACACTCAACAGGACATGAAACCATACGCTATATAGATTCGGCCGATTATTCATCCCGAAGCACACGATGAAACATAGCAGACATCTCTAACTACTCGTCGCTGATTGGTCAATTCCCTGCTATTAGAAATATCTTAGTTACCCCTAATTATCCATATTTACTCTTAATTACCTTAATTTACCATAATTACCCCTTAGTTCCCTCTAATTACCCACAATTACCCCTTAGTTACCACCGAAATACCTTTAGTTACCCCTTATTTACCCCTAATTACATCTTAATTATTGTTAAATACCTTTAATTAGCCCTTCATTACCCCTTCATTACCCTTTTGTTACCCCAACGTTCCCCTAACTACCCACAATTCCTATGCATAATTACCTACACGCACACGCACGCACACACCAAGATGAACTTTGGACCTGTTATTGCGCAAGAGAGAGAGTCGAGTTTGCGAAATATTAAATTGTGTAACAGTTGATAAAAGTGTCAACAAAGAAAACTGCGTAACCATTGGTGATGTGCTGAATTAATTTAAAAAAATGTCGTTTGACAGTTGACAAGAACAATGTATTTCATATCAGCGTTTTGTTGTTCTACATCTAGTTATGATAATAGCGGTTAGTTCCACAAGAACATCAAAGAATTGTTCAATCTTTGAAGTGCGGTAACGCTTATCGATATCAAGCTTTGATCTTAGGCCGTGTTCACACTGGTAATTTTAGCGGACGCGAACGGTTCGCGAACGGTTCGCGTACAGTTGGCCGTGTACACACTGGTTCCGCTGCGTCGGGTGCGTCGGGTCCGCTCAGACCACCTCTCGATGTGTTCACAGTGGACGAACGATTCGTGCCCACTTGTCTCTGTAATGTGAACGGGGTCAGCCCACTGTTGGTTTTCCCATAGGCGACCATGTTAACGTTTTGTCTGATTATAAGAAAACGTGAAATATAAAATGTCTTAAACTTCTCACCTGCTGTTATCATCATCTCATTGACATGCCGATAGATTTTAACAAAAATTGCATACTTCCAGCTCTCGTAAAATGCCTGTATGTATGACACCCGTCAATATTTACAAATGCCGGCAAGAATTACTCCGCAAACAGGTCACACAGGCAAATTGCTGCCAAATATCCTTCCGCTTATTCAAATCATCTAGAAATCCACCATTTTACAGTCAACACCTCCTACAATCACACATGAAAATCTCCCTGCACTTATGTCAGAGCATGTGAATTTTGTAAAAAGAATCATTTCTCAAAAATACACTGCACTCCCGAACGCGCTAGTGGACGCGAACGGTTCGCTAGTGACGCGCAAACTGCGCATGTCTGCTGACTGACCTATTTCTTTCCACTCCATTTGTCGAACACAAAGCACGCTAAGCATGACTCTATATAGCAGGCACGATACGTTGCTGTTAATTGGAATATAGGGCGACGAACAAATACAGTTCGGCCTCGACGGCTGTCGTCGGAATGCGGAAATATCCAAGTAAGTATTATTGTAATTCATTATGCGTTCAATGTCAACGAAATATTCGCGGATTGCAAATGCCGAGTGAAATGGCGAAACGGCGGTAAACTGGACTAGGTGCCCGCTGGTATAGACCAATCGTTTCTTGCCATTACCTTATCAAATTCTTCTATGAAATATTTATGTGCTAAATCTGTAACACATATTGTTTCCAATCTGACAACAGCCTGGGGAAGTAACGCTCTGCCAACGTTACCGCTAGGTTCCGGACGTCACTATACACTCACTGACATTGACACTGCCTACGGATATTGTAAACACCACACAGCTATTCACTGTAAATTCTTCACATATTTCTGAACAACTTAATGAAGATGTAGACGGGGTGCAGCGAACTCTAGTGGAGATGCGCAACAAGATCAAACGGCTGAAAACAGAATACCATCAGGAGAGGCGGCGACGCAGTAGACCTGGAGCTGGTGGAGCATCCAAATTTGTATATTTTTATGCGATGAACGAAGTCCTGGGAACGCGTCCCGTCTCTACCAGGAACAGTTCATTTTCATCGATGGCAGATAGCGGTGATGTGCAAACAGGTAGGCGACAGTTGCACATTTTTATCATGATAATTTATAGTTGTAAAAGTAATATCGACCTAACAATTACTAAAAAGTGCTGTATCGCTGTAGTCATTCTATTGTTAAACCTTTATTTTTCTACCCATGATTGTATGAGCAAATATTATACATTATATCTCGCATAGGAGATGTAACGTATTAAATATATTTTTTTGCTATATGAATATTCTATATTTAACAATATTTGTTTCAGAACTTAATGTGCACAGTGAATCTGGCAGTGAGGACACAGCAGGTGGAGACACTGACAATGCATCCGTTTGTGCCGTCATTGCCGATGTATCAGTTGATGCCGACAACACCAATGTCAGCCGTCCAGAAACGCCGGTTGCTTCTCTTACCCCCTCTGCCACTGCTTCATCATCAGGCTCCTCGAACCTCAACCGATTCCGTTGCAAACGTCGGACAAGAGAGGACGACGTGAAGCATATGATAGAGATATTTGCTGCTGGTGAGGAGAATTCTGGAGGTGATTTACCTTACCTCACGTCAGGGCGGGTGTGAATTTTAATTGTGTGATGTGATTAATCACAACTTCAACCTTAAGTGTAATGAATAAATCCAAATAATAATGTAACTTTACAACTTATTACAACTGATGCAATTAAATTGCAAAATATCATCGTTATTCTTAACATATGTGGTAATCATATTGTACATAAACATTAATAAATTATGTTGGTATTCAGGATTTTAAAGGGATCTATTTTAGAAAAGTTCGTTTTTATTTTGGTTAACTCGTTTCGAAAAGTGTCTGCAGCAAGGTAACCCAGATACAAACTAGTAACTAAATAAATTGTAATTGGCGGTGATGCGTTGCTCAAAATATGTTTCAGCATGAAGAAAAGAGAGGGGTAAGAGCAAGACAGCTAGCCAGCCAGCAAGGCAAGCACATTTATCACGAGTTGCACCAAGCTTGACAGCGAGCCTACGTATTTGTACGCGTGACCCGGGTCTCCATTAAAGTGATTTATTTACAAAAGATCACGACACAAAGGCATTGGCATTACAAAGACGTGAAATCTCTACGGCTCATACCATCGAGTGTGACCGGGGGATGTGACGCATGCTGTCACGGGTGAGGGAACAGAATAAGATATCCGTTTTCTAGTCTTCTATTTCTTGTTGTACTCCCAGTCACATTTCACCATCGGTTGATACCGTTTGGTGACGTTTGATGACAGTTCCGTCACCAAACAAATCCACGCACATTTCTTTTAGTTCTGTTCGTGTAATGGAAACATTATGCAATGAATAGGTGTAATAGGGACCGGCATTACACTGCATTTAAATGAAGTTTCGCATGCATATATGTATATGAAACATTCGTGAACGGTGTAACCATAGATATAATAGCACTGATACTCTTAGCAGTAACCTACTATCTATGGCGTAACCTAATGTGTTTCCATAATAAACTATACCAGTTGTTTGCCAATAAATGTCAGTAGGCCTACTACACACAACAATTATACCTCACATGAAACTTTCATTGAACGAATTTCATTTCCAAAAATTAGGATTACCTGTCGAATGGACTTTCGCCTCTTTTCAAATACGCTTAGTCGGGATATAAGTATGGCGAATAATAATTTATAATGGCCTAATTATTATCTTTTGGTATGTATTAAGAAGAAATATAGTTCGAGAGGGGTATGTATTAAATAAGAAAAACTATCTTGGAGTATGTTCAGTAAAATTATATGAAACGTTTATGTCAAATATAATTCGTTTCCTTCGGCTATAGACTCTATTTGTGGTAACTCACATCAATTACAGGGTTCCACCGAACATCTTTGGGAGAGTTTGGCAGCCGTTATAACAGTTACCGTGAACATATTAGGTGTTCGTGCGTTGTATTTCGCTACGAATCGTATTGTGATCTCTGTCACAAACGGTGCAATGAGCCGTCACAATCAAGGGCACGTTTATTTGTTCGGGTGGAATTAAAACAGCACCAGGAGTACATTAATAAACCCTGAATTCTATGCAGAGTGCCGGCGCATCTGTGTGTAAACAATATATATGAGCATGCTGTGCGTCGCAAGTTTTATCCATTCATGATTTCATATATTCACCCATCAATCTGTTCATTCGAATTCACTCACACGCGGTGTGAACGCACGTGACTGTTTCTTATCTGCGGGCTACTGCACCTACGCTACATTCCGTTTATATCGTAAAGACGACTTGGCGAACTAGAAAGTTCACGGACTCCTCGAGTTTACCACTTGTAAATTTATACAACTGGGTCAAATAGGGGTAACGAAGTCGTATTCACGGTATACACGACGTGATTGGAACGCAACAACAGAGGCCGACACGCACTGATTTATATACAGTAGACTAGTCGTATATTATTAGTTGGACACAGTGACAGTCGAACAGACGAGTAAAATGGCGAAGGAAGCGGGAACGTTTCGGTCGGACTTGTACCGGTTTAGAAATCTGATCATTGTGGTTTTAACGCCTCTGTTGTTGCTGCCTCTCCCACTGATAGTTGAAGGCAAGGTAGGTGTTATGTCACTTTATAAATGTATCGGTTTTCGAGTCAAGTCATAGAATCGTGTGCGCTGTCAAAAGTGTACTGTGACGATCTCCCAGTCGTGTATAGAGTATAATTATAAGTATAATTATAAACGCTGGTTAAAATTGCTAAATTAAGTACACAGTCGATAAATTTGTACCCTTCAAAAAACAAGGGAAACGGTCCAAGCCATTAGGAAAATTAAGTATAAACAAATGATGTGGAAGTCATATAGATATACTGGAAATGTTGAAGACTACAACATTTATAAAGAAGCACTTAACCAAGCTACAGCTGAAATGAGAAATTAAAAGAGAAGCTATGAACAAGACTTAGCTAGTAATATAAAACATGACAACAAGAGTTTTTAAGCGTATGTTCGAAGCAAACAGAAAGTTCAGGATAAGGTCGGTCCTCTAGAAAATAGTGCTGGAAATATACTATCAGAGGGATTCTTAATGGCAGAAGACCTGAATGAGTATTTTAGTTCAGTGTTTACCAGGGAAGATATTAGTTCACTGCCAGTACTGGAGGCTACGTTCAAGAGGACAGATTCAGACTATTTAAGACAGTTAATTGTAACCCCGGAAAAGGTAGCTAAGAAAATAAGGGCTATGAAGGATAATAAATCACCTGGAGTGGATGGGATTCCGCCCAAACTACTATTGGAAATTGTAGAACAAATCAGCGTACCGCTTGCAACAGTTTTAAATTTGTCATTAGAAGAGGGAGTGGTTCCTTTAGAATGGAAAGATGCAAACATTATACCGTTATTTAAAAAAGGTTCGAGAAACAAGTTAGAAAACTATCGACCAGTGAGTTTAACATCAGTGATTTGCAAATTATTAGAATGACTAATTAAAGATCACATGGTGGATTTTATTGTTAAACATAACTTGATAAACCCATCTCAACATGGATTTTTTAAGGCGAGGTCATGCTTAACAAATATGTTGTTTTTTGGAAGACATCACTAAGTGGGTAGATGAGGGATCACCAGTAGATATCGTCTACTTAGATTTTCAAAAAGCTTTCGACAAAGTGTCACATCAAAGATTACTGCTTAAACTAAAGGCCCATGGCATAGGAAATGGTATAATAAACTGGATAGAAAAATAGCTGATTGACAGAAGACAAGGTGTAGTAGTTGATGGGGAGGCTTCAAACTGGAAATCGGTATTGAGTGGGGTACCACAGGGATCAGTATTAGGACCTATATCATTCTTAATATATATGAACGATTTGGATGATGAAATAACAAGCAAGGTGTTGAAATTTGCGGATGATACAAAAATGTTTAGAAGGATTAAAAGTGATGGAGATAAACAGCATTTACAAGATGATCTTGACAGGTTGATCAACTGGTCTGAAAAGTGGCAAATGCTGTTCAATTTTGGGAAATGTAAATGCCTCCACACAGGACATGGGAACGAAGAGGTAGAATATACAGTTCGGGCAGCTGGAGCTGAGTCGGGTGCAGCCCCGTAGTCGCCGGAGGTGCAAAGGCGAGTCTTTGCATGAACTGGCAGAAGACATAGAGCGTCTGTCTCGTCTTGTTTATCGGGATGTACCATCGAGCCTGCAAGACGAGCACGCCAAACAACAGTTTGTCGACGCTTTAACTGACGATGATTTATGCATCCACTTGATGCATGCAAGACCAGCCAGTCTGCACGAAGCTCTGCGCCTCGCTATGAAACTGGAGTCGTACAACATGGCAGTGCGGCAAACCCCAAGCGTACGAGCCGTGGCAGTGGCAGATGATTCTGCATCAAGCAAGAAGTCGGAATACGAACAACAAGCAGAGGCGCTACTAGGCAGTGACGGCGCCACCCAGGGACGATCTGCCAGACCCACTCAGATGCTGGAATTGCGGCAACATAGGCCATTTTAGGCGAGCCTGTCGACAGTCACCGTGACAGACAGAATGGGCATCGACGTCATCGCGATATCTGGGAAACGAGCAGGATCCGGCCTCAAGTAATGCCCTTACGGATTTTATCGAGGTGTGCACATTTGACGGCCAAGATGGGGGACTGTAGATAGAAGGCACGATTGAAGGACAACCATGCAGGATGCTCATAGACACTGGTGCTAGTGTGTCTGTCTTAAAGAAGAGCATCCTGCAGTCGGTCAACAAAGTTGAACAGCTACGGGGAAATACGCAACTGCACACTGCTACAGGAGATGTGACACCCATTTATGACCGTGTAGAAGTGACGGTGGAGATTGGCGACTTCAAAAATTGCCAGCAAGTGTTTGTGGCTGACATCGTAGACGACTGTATTCTGGGCCTTGACTTCATGAATGCGTTTAACTGCCGAGTAGACATCCCGAACCACACGCCCATTTGTCATCGCATAACCTTAATCCGCGATGTCGAACTCAAGTCGAGGACACAGGTGATTGCGCCAGCTGTGATAGTGGGACTTGCGTGCGATGGTCTGGGTGTTGCCGAACCAGTCGAGGACGCTTCGGGCAGCTTTGTGTTAGGAAGGACACTGGTTAACTGCACAAATGATGTCGTTCCAGTCCGACTTGCAAAAGCCACCGAGAACCCTATACATCTAACGAATGGTACAGTGGTCGACAGCTGCCACGCAGTCTGCTATATCAAGAGAGAGAGAAAGAGAGAGAGAGAGAGAGAGAGAGAGAGAGGGAGAGAGAGAGAGAGAGAGAGAGAGAGAGAGAGAGAGAGAGAGAGAGAGAGAGAGAGACAGAGAGACAGAGAGACAGAGAGAGAGACCGTCACACCCAGCAGATGGGGGAACCTCCTACCTCCTAATCTGGAGGACTTGTACAACAACTGCAACATGCATCTGGACTCGGAGCAGCGGCGCACGTTCATGGAAATGCTGATCGAATTTCAAGATGTTTTCTCCTCGCCGAACGACATCGGCCGCACTAACGTCAAGAAGCACACGATAGACACAGGGGATGCTCGACAGATACGCAAGCCTCCACGCCGATTACCGCTGGCTAAACAACAAGATGCACAGGTTGAGGTTGACCACATGCTGAAGCAAGGGATAATTGAGCCTTCGGCTAGCTCGTGGTCTTCACCCATCGTCATAGTTAAGAAGAAGGACGGTTGAACTCGTTTTTGTGTTGACTGTCGCCTGTTAAATGACTTCACTCGGAAAGACTCTTACCCATTGCCACGCACTGACTCTGCTCTTGAGGTTCGCTCCGGTTCTTCGTGGTTCTGCACACTGGACCTGAAAAGTTGGTACTGGCAGGTGGAGATTGACGAAGAGGATAAGGAGAAGACTGCGTTCTCCACTGGTACCGGACTCTGGCAGTTTCGAGTCATACAGTTTGGCCTCTGTAACACACCAGCGACCTTCGAGAGGCTCATGGAACTGGTGCTTCATGGTTTGCCATGGACGACTTGCCTGGTGTACTTGGACGACATCCTGGTGCACGGCAGACCATTCGCTGACAACGCGAACTGCCTACGAGAGTTGCTGGGTCGATTTCGTTGTGCTGGACTTAAACTCAGCCCGAAGAAATGTAACCTGTTTCGTCGGGAGGTCGCATATCTCGGGCATGTCATCAGCGCTGACGGCATGGCTACGGACCCGACAAAGACCGCTGCCATAGATTAATGGCCTGTGCCAACTACAACAAAGGATGTTCGCCACTTCATTGGCCTTTGTACTTACTACCGTATATTTGTGCCAGAGTTCGCTGAAATCGCAAAGCCACTGCATCGACTAACAGAGAAATGAAAGGCCTTTGATTGAACAGCTGAGAGTACTGCCGCTTTTCAACGTTTGAAGCAAGTACTGACTGCGGCCCCAGTGTTGGCGTTTCCTGTGAGTGATGATGACTTCATAGTGGACACTGACGCCAGTGATATAGGGATCGGCTGCATCTTGTCCCAGGTACAGGAGGAATATATATGCATATTACAGTAGAACTCTGCGAAAAACCGAGAGAAACTACTGTGTCACTAAGAAAGGACTATTTGCAGTCGTCACAGCTGTGGGACAATTCCACCTCTACTTATACGGCCGCAAGTATCTTGTGAAAAGTGACAACGCTTCCCTGCAATGCCTATTGCGGTTTAAAAACACAGAGGGACAGATGGCCCGGTGGTTGCAGAAACTCCAAGAATAAGACTTTGACGTGATGATCCATCGCGCGAGAAAGGCTCATACAAACGCAGACGCCTTGTCCAGAGCGTCAGGACCGTGTTTGGTATCAGAATGTCGCCACTGTCTTCGCAACGAGCAGAGGGAAGAGGACACTACAGCAAACGTATGTGTGTGTGGTGAGGGACACTGAAATTGAGTCAAAGTCACCGAGAGCAGCAGCTCGCAGACACGACTATTGCACCTGTCCTGAAATGGAAGGAACTGGGGCGACGGCCAAGCTGGGCGGATGTTTCCGCAATGAGCAAGGACGTGAAGATCTGCTGGGTCCAATGGGACATTCTTCAGATGCACGAGGCAGCTCTCTATATATGCGCAGCAAAAAAGGGCCCTGGCAAGACGACACGATCACCCCTGCAACAGTATGACGTGGGCTGCCGCGTGGAGAAGATCGCGCTAGACGATGCTGGGAACCGATATTTATTTGTGGTAATGGACTACTTTACAAAGTGGCCAGAAGCATATGCGTTGCCTACCCAGGATGCGATTACTGTTGCATCAGTGCTCGTCAATGAGTTCGTATCTCGATACGACGTCCCAGAGGAGATCCACTCAGATCAAGGGCGAAATTTCGAGTCCGCGGTAATTATAGAGATGTGCCAGTTATTGGGCATCCACAAGACGAGGACAACTGCTCTAGACGATGACATGGTGGAGCGGTACAACCGGACACTATGTCGGAAGCTTGCGATGTTCATCGGAGAACATCAGGGTACCTGGGATAAAAAGCTTCCTTTGCTTTTGATGTCGTATACGTAGGCTGTTCACGACACCACCGGGTACACGCCGAGTATGTTATGCGAAATTACAATGCCCGTCGACTTGTTGTATGGTCGTCCTGACGAAGAGCCTGCTGAGTTCTGCAAATACGTGACTGACCTGCGTGACCGGTTAGAATCTGTTCATGAATTCGCTAGCTCACAGACCCAGCTGACACATGGCAGAGTGAAGCGCCACTGCGATCTTCGTGCTGACTACAATCGGTTCAACGTTGGCAATTCTGTGTGGATGAACAACCACCAGAGGAAGAAGGGCATGTGTCCCAAGCTAGCCAAACAATGGGACGGGCCGTATTACGTAGCTGACCAGGTCAACGATATCCTGTATCGGGCGCGACGTGTGCCTGGACAGTGGGAATTATAAGTGAATATTGATGACGACAAACAATATCTCCTAGCAATAATCGTTGGCAAGAGAGAAACCTTCTAACACTACCAGGGCCATGCCAGTCACCCCAATTAAGTGGTTTTGAACTTGATTGAGGTGGATAGTGCTTATTAGTGGTGGCGAATTAAAATTTTAGAATACCTTCAACTTATCAGACGGATAACATACCCTAATGTTCGCTACCATTGGCAACTCGTAGATATGAAAACATGTTGGGAGCCAGACATACCGTCGCGGTTACCTCGATGGTTTGTCTAAAAGTTCGGCACACCTACTCATTCAACCCGATGCAACTCGACTCGCTACAACAGTCTAAAAACGTAATTCCGTCGAATCGTATTAAGTCCGCACATTGAGTCCACAGTCCAACACGAGATTGTGCATTTATTATTTCTTAATCGCACACGTTCAAGGCCTACTATTTCTTTACATCAGATGCGATCATCGCGTTCAAAATATCGCCTGCGATGACAATGAAGCCATTATTTAGACATGTCATCGCTGACACAATGGCAGACGAGCTTTTTAACCAAGGAGCCTCTATTTGGGCAGGAGGCGTCACTGGGCGAGAAAATGGCAGTCTACACTGAAGGTGTTTGTCCGCCATTCGGGAGGCGAGCGCATGCGCCTGCGGGACCGCAGCGCGCGATGTTACCGTATTTGTTCAGGGACCTCATTTCATCAGAATAATCACCAAGCTGTGATGCGTCATATAAAATGAAAGATATTAAAGTAATCCTTGAAGTGTTTTACCTATCACAATTCAAAATAATGAAATTTGCAAACAAATCACGTAGAAACGTTGGAATTATTTATTGAGCCAACTGAACTTCGTCGTGTTTCATCAGAATAATCATTAGGCTGTACCACTTGTTATATAATTAAAATATTGAGGTTATCGTTGAAAATGTTGAGCAATGGTAATGCAAAAAACTGCATTTTCTGCACGCGTATGGTCTGGCTTGGCGCAACTCCAGAATGGCGGACGAACTGCTTACGTTCTTTCCTCGAACAGTGTAGATAGCGCGCGCTGCACCGTCTTGTATTGATATACGATCTTTGTTTTTAACAGAGAGATCCAGTACGTCGCGGTTTGCTTACGACACAATCAAAATGA
>CM034539.1:28950395-29160395 GCA_020002185.1 Paraescarpia echinospica | reverse complement strand
ACTGCAGTACTTTTACTGTCATCAACGTCATTGAAATGAAAATCTCAGTATGTACATTCATATAAGACCCAGTGGGTCCAATGATACACTGCCTGCTCGGCGTCTCTCCACGTCCGACCGGGAAGCAGCTCCGGCCGCTGGTAGCTAGATCCTGTGAGAGAGAGAGAGAGAGAGAGAGAGAGAGAGAAAGAGAGAGAGACAGACCACCGCTATGTGGGTCCACGATAGGTTACACATTTACCCCCTGTGCAGGGGCGTCCGCAGGAATTTTTCCAGGGCAAGATATATATATATATATATAATATGTCTATATATACATAGATATATATTATATATACATATATATATATACATTACACACAAACATACTTATATATATATAGGCGCGCATACACACACGCACACACACACTCACTCACACACACCCACACACACACACACACACACACACACACACACACACACATACACTGTGTGACACACAACTTGTTCTTCCCCTTGTTCTCTTGCGGGGTGGGGTCCTTGTCGTTCAATAGCTTCTTCCGCGTTTCTCGTTATTTCTCTCCGACTCTGTCTGTTGTCCGCAATGACCTTCCATGCTTAGCTGTTCACACCTGCTCTCCTAAGGTTCCTTTTCATATTGTCGTTCCATCTCAGTTTTGGTCTTCGTCTTCGTCGTTTGCCACCCTCTTTTGGACTTCGTTCATTATTTGCTTGTCTCGTTCTGCCCTTCCACACTCTTTCATACTGCCGCTCCTGTTTGCACCCTCCTCTGAATTTCTTTACTACTTCCTCCATCCTCACACACTGTACCGCCCAACTATAACAAGCTGTTCAATTGTTTAGTGCTCTTTCTGCAGATCCACCTCCTGTTCACCTATTCACATTATTTCAGTCCTCTCCAGATTTATTCGGAGGCCATGTTATCTAAAGGTGTTACTCCATTCTTGCAATGCTTACTATAGTCCCTCTTTGTTGTCAGCCACCACTGCTGGGTCGTCTGCATACAGTATCTTCTTAAGTTCTTCTTGTTCTGATACTTTCCACCGATATGCCTAAACCACAGTGTCCACAGATTGCGGAAGGTGGCCTTAGCCAGCTGCTTTCTTCGAGCGACGTCTTCGGCTTCACTGTGGAGCGACCCAAGCTTGCGTGTCATACGCCACTCTTTCTGTAAGCGGTCAGCGTGTCGGCTGATATTTGTTCGTTCTGTTTTTAGTGACCACTCCGCCAAGCAAGCAATAAGCTTTCCAAAGATATATGACATGACAATTATGTGGTTAAGTGAACTAGATAAGCAACCATTGTAATGTTACGACGTTTGCGGAAGGGCATAATTTCGAAAACTCATTATTTGATGGTGACCTTGTTTGACCTTGGATTTACGCTTACTGCACCACTTGGCAGCTCTATGATAGGCCTCTTTGGGATGGGGAAATGTAGGGCTTTCAAATTATATAACATTTGGATGTGTGTGGGGGGCATTTAAACTCTTAAAATAAAGCACTTTTGGGGGTTTTACCGCTGGCATATTAAATATTGTATCACATGACATTTCAATTTCATGCAATATTTAGCAAAAATGATTCATCTGTCACACATCTGGTATGTGCGAGCTGGACATTAGATTTTGTTGTCCAGCTTGCACATACCAGGTGCGTGAGAGATGAATCATTTATGCAAAATATTGCATGAAATTTAAATGTCATGTGATACAATATTACAAGGCATTTCAAAATCATCGATATATGACGTAAATTGTTCACTTCGGACGCATCTATTAGTTCAGCGAATATGTGCAGAAAAATAACGGAATTGTGCACTTTATATATATTATATATATATGTATATATATATATATTAAATAAAATGTAAAGCTAACATGTATATTGACTGAAGAATATACGTTAAAAAAATTCAGGTCCAGATCCAAGGGGGCAAGTGCCTCTCTTCCCCCCGGACGCCCATGCCCCTGTGTGGAATCTTTTACTTCCCCTGGCATAGACACCAGGGAACCGTTTCACTAAGATTCTTAAGAGCTCTTAAGCCCAATTTTGCTCCATGAAATTTAGTGTTCTCCTTACGCAGGTGCGAAAATGAAAAACTGCGTTTCACTAACAATTCATCCTGGATATGCTCCATAAAAACGGTCCTAAAAATGCCAATTTGTAAGACGACGTTACACCATTATGACAAACACCTAGAATTTACTAACTGCGTGTTAATTTGGGTTCACTTTCACGAAGAGAACCAGTTGTTCACAGCCAAATAAATCTTCCAAATGTTAGCGATTAAATGCTTGATTTGTTTACACGACATTAGCGTCGTGACCGGTTGACGTATGCATAACTGTTTACGGCTTTGCGAAGGTCAGGGTTGTTGTGACATTTGTTAAAGGCCATATCCTGGGATAAAATGTGCTGTGTTCCATAATAACAAATGATGTATCCACTTTCAGATGATGCTATTGAAACTGTGTTGATGAATCGCATAAGAGCATACAAGATAAAAATAATCAAAATTTTCCGCCTAACGGCAACTGCCGAGTGACAGCGGCTTGAAATTATGTGACGTCACTTGTGGAAAACAGCCACCAGTCTGGACCGCCCTGACTGATTGACAGCCGCCCCGTGCGTGACACGCCTCGTGTAGACAACTCATAAAATGGCGGCTGGCCCGTGGGTTGAGAGCGGTGTCGCTTCTGTTACCGAGACCGGTGCATACGATGATCAACTATATTTCTGTGACAGTGATGATGACATTTGAGAGATTATGTTGTTTCTGCTGATGTTAGATTGCCTGGTATCGGTGCGGTGCTACGTATACTTGCCGAGGCATGAACCTGTCGAAAGAGTCCGGCAACTCTCGAGTCATTTTATTGACATCTAACTGTATTTTGACACCCATCTTCCACCTCATAAGATATATCCATCAGTAGACCTGAACCACAAGTGATGTTATTCGCCATAGGCGAAGCATGGATCCCGTCCTTCACATACAAAATATTTCATTTTCTGCCGACAAATTGGGTCTTTGGGGAAGATTTCCACTGAATTTCCAGTCAAACCCTGAATTGCCACTGACACTGTTCACACATGTACGAGTATATTTACATAGTTCTCTGGAAAATTTGCTTTAACAAGATATGGCCTTTAATCAATTTTGAGCAAAGTTTAAGCTGTGTCTATCTCAACCTGCGCACTACTTCCCTTTAGGCTTCATATTACTATACTCGACGGCACAATTTTGGTTTAAGTTGTTGGTGCTCTCTACGCTCTTGTAAACTGAAAATTGTCAACAACGACGCTTCCGTCAAACATTGCACGCGGAAATAGTGTCCCCTGTGATATGTCGGCGGCTTCTGCAAGGTTTCGTTTCAATTCTTCGCACAGTGAAAAAAAAGTCATGTTATTGACAAGTGGTTGTTGGGCCACTTTTTGGCAACTGTTTAATCTCTTTTACCAAATTGTGCCAGCTGTGTAGATTATCGATTATCATGATGGAAATATCGCTCTTTGCCTTAAGATTAATTTAACGATCACGTTAGTGAAACGCATTTTGAAAATACTCCTTGATTTTTCCGTCAGATTCTGTTCTGGGGTAGATTTTCCTTAAGAGCTTAATGTGTTAGTAAAACGGTCCCCAGATGGAAGGGACCAACGGCTTTTAGTGTCTCTTCCGAAAGACACACGCAACATGAGGTGAACAAAATTTCCTAAGTTTCGAAAGGGCGGCATGTGGAATCGAACCACCATTTCTCGATCGACAGTCCGGCGCTCTTCATATGTATCTGAAAATATTGGCATATTATTTTGTATCGCCAGATCGTGTATTTTTGCAAATATTATCATGGCTTTCTGGATTGGGTTTTGCACTGTCTCTGGCCTGATCACATCATATGTAGAATTAGCGCCCTCTAGTGAGTGATATATGGGATCTGGCAAGTCAGCTATTTGAGTGGACTTAAAGACTTGTCTACCATTTTATGAATACATTTTCACTGTACGACCCTATTCACGTGCAGTTACATGCCTGTCAAGTACAACGGTTTAGCCGTAGTCACTACGGTTTTATTAATAAAATGAAAACTACGAATTTATCGCGTTCGTTATATATTTGTCGGTAAATTCGCCGACCGACACACTCACCAAACTCCCTTATGGTTCGCGCTCTTTTCCGGGCCTGGTAGAATTCCTGTACAATTCGTGCAGTGCCCCGAAACGAGCACTCACCAACGCATGTTCGTGTTATGCTCAGGCGCTAACAAACTTGTTTTTTATTACGTGCGTCAATGGGCATTTATGTGTAAATATTATGGTTTTTACTGATAATTTATGGTTTTTGTCTGCCATAACTACTGTTATGTTTCACAGGACTCGACAGGTATGTCAGTTACGACATTGAATGAAAGAGCATGGGACGCCCTGCTACCAAACATAGTTACGTCTAAACAACCTGTTCCTGTTGACATAGTATTCATAGGACATAGCTGTTAAGAATAAATTGCTTTGCTGCACGGTTAAAATAGTTGCAGTTAATGTTTGGCGTTGGCGTTTGGTTATGTGTCGTCCATAGGCCATTCTATAGTTATTTATGTTTTCCTTAGATACATGTGGAATAAATGCAAAGTGTTGTTACAGTTAGTAATAAACGTTTATCCTTCACCCGTGTTGTCATTTGGTTAGGTGGTACTAGCGTAGTGGCAATTGTGTCTTTATCTATGGCAAGGGTCCCGACCCATGGATGATATACTGCCTTCTGTGCTCGCCCAGTTCACATTCCAGGTACCCCATAACCACATTGTGTGTGCCTGTGTGTGTGTGTGGGTGTGTGTGTGTGTGTGTGTGTGGGTGGGTGGGTGGGTGTGTGGGTGTGTGTGGGTGGTTGTGTGGGTGTGGGCGGGCGGGTGGGTGTGTGGGCGGGTGTGTGTGTGGGTGTGTGTGTGTGTGTGTGTGTGTGTGGGTGGGTGTGTGTCTGTGTGTGGGTGTGTGTATATGTGTGTGTGGGTATGTGTGTGTGTGTATATGTGTGTGTTTGTTGTGTGTGTGTATGCGTGCGTGTGTGTGTGTGCGTGTGTTTGTTGTGTGGGTGTGCGTGTGTTTGTTGTGTGTGTGTATGTGTGTGTGCGTGTTGTGTATGTGTGTGGGTGGGTGGGTGTGGGTAGGTGTGGGTGGGTGGGTGTGGGTGGCTGTGGGCGTGTGTGTGTGTGCGTGCGTGCGTGCGTGCGTGCGTGCGTGCGTGGGTGCGTACGTGCGTGTTGAACTGGATAGTATTCTGTGATAAGAAAGTTGTGTTTGGTGTAGTTTTCTAAAGAGAAAACAAAGAGAGAACAATGCTACAGTATAGGACCTGAACCTCACCAGTGTAAAGGGAACTAGGAGGAAGAACAAGATAGACACAGTAATGGCCTGAACCTCACCAGTGTAAAGGGAACTAGGAGGAAGAACAAGATAGACACAGTAATGACCTGAACCTCACCAGTGTAAAGGGAACTAGGAGGAAGAACAAGATAGACACAGTAATGGCCTGAACCTCACCAGTGTAAAGGGAACTAGGAGGAAGAACAAGATAGACACAGTAATGACCTAAACCTCACCAGTGTAAAGGGAACTAGGAGGAAGAACAAGATAGACACAGTAATGACCTGAACCTCACCAGTGTAAAGGGAACTAGGAGGAAGAACAAGATAGACACAGTAATGACCTGAACCTCACCAGTGTAAAGGGAACTAGGAGGAAGAACAAGATAGACACAGTAATGACCTGAACCTCACCAGTGTAAAGGGAACTAGGAGGAAGAACAAGATAGACACAGTAATGACCTGAACCTCACCAGTGTAAAGGGAACTAGGAGGAAGAACAAGATAGACACAGTAATGACCTGAACCTCACCAGTGTAAAGGGAACTAGGAGGAAGAACAAGATAGACACAGTAATGACCTAAACCTCACCAGTGTAAAGGGAACTAGGAGGAAGAACAAGATAGACACAGTAATGACCTGAACCTCACCAGTTTAAAGGGAACTAGGAGGAAGAACAAGATAGACACAGTAATGACCTGAACCTCACCAGTTTAAAGGGAACTAGGAGGAAGAACAAGATAGACACAATAATGACCTATACCTCACCAGTGTAAAGGGAACTAGGAGGAAGAACAAGATAGACACAGTAATGACCTGAACCTCACCAGTGTAAAGGGAACTAGGAGGAAGAACAAGATAGACTCAGTAATGACCTGAACCACACCAGTGTAAAGGGAACTAGGAGGAAGAACAAGATAGACACAGTAATGACCTGAACCACACCAGTGTAAAGGGAACTAGGAGGAAGAACAAGATAGACACAGTAATGACCTGAACCTCACCCGTGTAAAGGGAACTAGGAGGAAGAACAAGATAGACACAGTAATGGCCTGAACCTCACCAGTGTAAAGGGAACTAGGAGGAAGAACAAGATAGACACAGTAATGACCTGAACCACACCAGTGTAAAGGGAACTAGGAGGAAGAACAAGATAGACACAGTAATGACCTGAACCTCACCCGTGTAAAGGGAACTAGGAGGAAGAACAAGATAGACACAGTAATGGCAAGTGTGTTTATATTTGTCGTTAATACGCCGTGCGGTCTTGGTTGAATGAATACCACTCGTGGTTGGGGTTTGCGATATATACGTGTTCAGTCATCCGTAACACCACACATTTGAACACTTATCTTATTGAATTGTTTGATAACATTTGATTAGAACGGTACCCGTGGATATAAAAGTGCATGCTTTTATATAAGCAGGCTATAGTTATAGTTTGCACGCGCACCGACATGCAATGTGCAGTTACTATATTGCGCTTATCTTGCGTATAAGGTCTGTTAACTTTATCTCCCATTAGGCCACTATATAGTATAGCTGCGTCTACATGTTTTACAAGTCTGCTATAACTTGCTTCATTTGGTGCATCCGACATAATTGGTACGTTCTTATATAGCGCGCTATCCAGTCCTTAGACTGCTCAAAGCTCTTTACATTTTACTACCTGGCAGACATGTTCAATGGAACACCATCTCGACTTTTCTAGGAAACATTAAGTCTGTTCAAATACTAAGTCTGTTCAAACTTGTCAGTGGTACCTGATGAGGCAGACGTTTTCCATAGTTTGAGTTTCCTTTTGAATACTTCGACTCGTTCATGCTGGCTAAATCTGTTTTCTTTGCACCGCATCGTTTTAACTAGCTATTTTTAGTAGGCAGGGAGTCTCGACACACGATGCTAATGCGTCCCGTTGTCACATTCTGGTACTTCGGTAGCGTCCGCTATGGCAGTGCAGGTCGATTTTGGAGTGACATTCCCTGTTTACGGCTGTATGGTTTGGTTAACATGATATGTGAATATATACAGTAGATACCCGTACACGAGGAGAAGATTGCCGGATACTGGTGATCATGTTCATAGTTTAGTCAGACATTTAAAATGTTTTACATTTTACCAGATAATATAAAACTATACTTTTCTCCTGCCATCTCGCGGACCCCAATGGCAGTTTTCTGCGGCACCCCAGTGGACCGAGCACCCCAGGTTGAGAAACGCTGTTCTAATCTTTTATGGCTACTCGTTCTATTGTTGCACTAATTTATGGGAAGCATCCGACAGCGTGACAGTCCGTTTTTTTAATAATGTTTTGCGTCATCATTATACTGACGCTTGGGAAAGCCGGAAGGAGGATTATTTTCCCACTTCCGGTGTCGTCCTCGGTATACCGTATTTATTTATTGCATAACAACAACGACACTTATAAGTATGATGTGAATCTGTCGCAAGAAACACAGCTGCATTTGTCACTTAACTATCACTTAACTATCACTTAACTATCACTTAGCCGTTTCTCACAAACCATACATGCAACATCAGCTAGGCAAATTAATTCAATTAAAACGTGTCCTTAGAGGAGGCTATTTTTTCGTGGAAGTTCGTCCTGTCATCACGCATTGTGTGTCGTATCTCTAAAGATGGGTAGGGGTTATAAAAGTAAAAGACGAGTTCTGGTACGATGCATCCAGTTCTATTGAAGTCGAGCGACAAGAGGTACGCGTAAACAAAAGAAGGAGGAGGTTGGACGAAGCGGAGAAAGCTTCCCCTTGTCATCGATGTTGATGTCAACATTGTTTTCAAGATTCATGTTTGGGTTTATGTTGACGTCGTGGTTCGTGTTGATGTTCATGCCACTGTTGTGTTCCAGGTTGATACTGCGGTTCATGTTAGATCAAGGTTCGTATCGATGTTCATGTCACAGTTGTGTTCCAGGTTGATGCTGAGGTTCATGTTGACGTTATGGTTCGTGTCGATGTTCATGTCACTGTTGTGTTCAAGGTTGATGATTGGATTCATGTTGACGTCATGATTCTTGTCGAAGTTCATGTCACTGTGTGTTCCAGGTTGATGTTTGGGTTCATGTTGACGTCGTGGTTCGTGTCGATGTGGATGTGTAACACGGCCACGACGAGCATGTTGCTACCGATCCTCGAGTCGGTGCTGAGACAAATTGAAGAGAGCGGCGACGAAAACAACGGATCAGGTACTGAAACAGTCTCATCTCTTTTTTATGTTCTTCCTCCTCCGTTTTCTTCTTTTTATTCTTCTTCCACTTTTCTTTCCTGTTTTTTCTTGTTTTTTTATGTGTCTTCTTGTTCTTATCGTTTTGCTTCTCCTTCTTTAATGTCTTTCCTTCTTCTTCATCTTTCTCTTTATTCTTCTCTTCATTTTCTTCATCTTCTCCTTCGCCATCTTCTTGTTGTGTCGTTTCTTCTTCATTCTCTTCTTCTTCGTCTACTTTTCCTCCTTCTGTATCGTCTTATTGTCCCATATCTGGTCACGTTAATGACCATACCCTCCACATAATTCTATCCTTGGCAACTGTCAGAATGTATTGCACGCATTGCTGTAGAGTAGTCATTGCTTGTCTAAGATGATGTGCTCTCATAAAATAAGAATTTGTTTATTCATTCAGGCAGTTTCTCAATATATGTCCAAGAAATTGCAACTACATTTTATCATATCCTGGAATTGTCTTTCCACGATCTAATTAAGCACCAAATGGTGTTAACTCGCACTTCTATGCTGTGTGTGGCAACAACTTGACACGTTTAATCGAAATTTATATTTGTAATTAATATAGTTGAAAATAAAAAAACTACGTAATGTCTTTGTTATAAGGTTGTTTAAAATATCGTTGTCACAATGCAACATTAATTAATTAATATCCTTTGAACGTGTCGCATTAATAGTGACTCTATTGGCCGTAGGAATGAACAAGCATTGCTCCAAGAATCTGTCCCAGTTCGAGGAACCTCACCGAGCTTGCTGTGCAGATGGAACAAAATCCATTAATTTTGAGAAGACGGTAGGGTATGTTCCATTTCTGATGAAAGCCATCCATTTGTGAGTCAATTACAATTTATCAATCGAAAGACTAATTTACACCATCAGTTTTATATTCTTATTGCCAAACAAAATGCAACTGTCACTGTGATCATCGAGCGTGATTTTGATTACTGTGAATAACATTGTTAGACTCGGACAATATGAAAATTACTCGTTCTCAAAACATATTGATACAAACTATCTGACTTTGTACACCGAATGTACCATTATGAATACCAGTTGTTGCAACATATACGCTGACAACGCATGCTCATGCACCACAGTACCTGCTCCCCACCCTTACTGAAAGGTCAAGAAGAGAAGGACGTCCGAGAACCGGTCATTGTCGTTGACGGAGCTCAGCCGGGCGCTGACGGCTCTGACGCCAGCTCAGCCCCAGCTTCGCAGAGTTACGCAAAGAGGGATCCGGAAGGTTTTCGCAAACTCGCCATCGGTTTGACACTCAGCATCTGCTACGCCGCCAACGTCGGTGGAGTGGCGACCATCAACGGAGCCATCCCGAATATGATTATGAAAACGGAAGCTGACCGGTGAGTGTTTGTATGTTGCCATTTCACTGTCGTCTTTGTAACGAACATTTTCTCTAGCCCCTCCTCTCTCTCTCCCCTCTCTCTCCCTCTCTCTATCTCTCTCCCTCTCTCCCTCAATTATATTGAGTTGTTATTACATATTACAATAATAGTTTTTATTTATTTTTATTTTACTGTTATGTTTCATACATAATTGGGCGTTTTTTAAATGCTAGTGCAAAATACAATTGGTAGTAATAATCTTCAGAAATAAGTCGATGTGGCTGCAAAAAAATTATTTGCAAACGCAGTCACAATTCAACGAAAGAACCATGCTTTAAAGTAAACTTATAACTGTCCATCATACACTACACAATACCACACACTCTGGCAACGTCACTCTGGGGTGATTCTAACTGAAGCCTTGTGTAAGGGTTTCTGCAGCCGTTGTTATTCACGTGTGGCTATTAAACCACCTTGTCGGGAAGCGCACGTACAGCACTGACACCTGAGCAGGTGTTTATGTTGCCGTTGTAATACATGTGTGGCTAGCAAAGTACTTTGTTGGGAAACGCACATAGACACACAGGCACCTGGGCGACATAGAAGCAGTTTTGCATATTTTTGTAGGCACTGGTTGAAACACCTCAATGAGAACTCTCCCGTCAACTTCACGTCGTGGGCAGCGTTTGGAGTTCCCATTGCTATCATCAATCTCGTCTTTCTCTGGCTCTGGATGAACACCTTCTACCTCGGCATCAAGTAAGTGTCTACGACTCACGACATAATGCCGTATTTAGGGCAGGGCAGACAGAGCAGTTGCCCAAGGGCCCCTAAAATATATATTTTATGGGTGTCTCCACAACATTCTTTTCTTGTCATTTCTTTGGGGTCGAAATGTTGTTAGACGTAACTTGAGTGCATCAGTATGATGCAAATTGTTGTTCTAAATCGGCAAAAGTCGTATGTTGCTGTGAAGTCCCTACCGTAGAAGGCAGGAAGGAGTGAAAATTGTCTTGATACGATACCCGGCAAATCTTTGCCCATTCCTAAATCCGGCGCTGCCATGAACATCAAATACGCCACCGTGTGTAGCGCCACGAGATGCTTTATTCATAGCGATTAATTGTACATAGATATGGGACAAGACCAGCTCGGCAGTGAGGAACTGTAATTTTGTAAGTGCTTTTATATCGTCATATTTGAACGGTAGTTTTGACTAGACGTCAGAGTCTGTGCGTGTGCGTGTGCGTGTGTGCGTGGCATGTGCGCATGGGTGCGTGTGTGTAATTGCACGTGTGTATGCATATACTTGTGCGTGTGTACGTGCGTGCGTGCGTGCTTATATATCTGCTCAACTTTGAATAAAACATCACGTGACACTAAACGTATCCATTTTAGTACAGGTTCAATCACGATAGACTACCTGACGTCTAATACATTCAGATAGTTTAAGTTTGGGACAGAAAAACAACGTATATTCTGCTATGTTTCTGTCCTTGATATCCGAGGATTTATTTGCAAAAGATGTTATCTTATTGTTGTTTTTATTATTATTATTAAAACCAGCTTAATTATTTATATTTCCAGGAGCACTTTCGGCTGCTTCTCTACGGAGGAGAGGAACAGGGAGGGCGATAAGGCGGTCGAGACTTATCTTCGCCGTGAACACAAGAACTTGGGGCCAGTTAGGTGAGGGTTTCTACGACACCCACGTGGGCTTGTGTGAGCGCGCGCGTGCACGCGTGAGTATTTGCATTGGATGGACTCTAGTTTACTCCGAGAGAAGGAAACGTACATATGTAATGCGTTTCGTCTCGACTCTTGCCACATGCGTACCCATGGCTATTCCAAGCAGTGGCGTATTTTACTAAAATGTTGTTTTCTTGTTTGATAATCGCAGGTGCTTAATTGCAAACAACTTACTGTTAATTTATACACACACACACACACACACACACACACACACACACACACACACACACACACACACACACACACACACACACACACACACACACACACACACACACATACATATTAAATAGCACAAGGGTTTCCCCCAAAGTACGTACTGTCTTACAAATAACGAAGCAAGCCCCCATAAGTATGAATACATTAGTGCCATTTTCTTTCAAAAGATACAAACATTACATATAATGTATCGTGCTATTCCAATATCCCGTCACACGTCCTATGTGTTCCGTGTTGCTAGCGTCGACCAGATCCTCGTGACGGTCTTGCTCCTCTCTCTGGTGACGTTGTGGGTGTTCCGAGAACCAGGATTCATGACTGGCTGGGCACACTTTTTCCCCAAAACGTAGGTTCAACAATTGTAGCAGCATGAGCCTTCTGTTACGTTTCGTCGAATTGCACCAACTCGCTGTCTCATATATGATGTCTCTATATAATGGTATTTATGGTCAGGAGAAAAGTGCATTGATAAAAAAAAACATATTTGCCGCAATTGCGGCTGACAAAACGATGCGAAATATATTTCGGCAGACCTTTACATCATAGTGCCACTATGAGAATTGCAGAATTGCAACGTAGACGTATTGTCCACGTGAAGCTGAACGTACTGAGGCCAAGGTGCATTGTCTTGTTAAATCATTTATCTGTTTTGTGTTTCTTTTTTTCATTTTTGTTTATAACCATTTACCTTTACTTTGGAAATACCTATGTATGATTCGTTTTTCCTAAAAGTAGACCCGGGCAAACATCATAATACATTAAGATGATTAGTTTGACGGTTTAGAGATAGAGGTAGTTTTTTTCGTAGCGGTTATCAAACATACATGGATTGAAGGGCGGTACAAGGATTGTCATGTGTTAGTCGTACAACTGTTATTATTATAAAACTAGCTATCACGTTAACATTTATGAAAGTACACTATTTGACGATGGCATGTTATAAAGCGAGCTATGTTTACGACATTCATAGACAGAGTTTGCTATAAGGAACTTGTTGAAAAACCAGTTAGACAGTAAAATACAATTGGAAACAACTAAAACATGGTGTTTAACATCGTTTTGTTTGAAATATAAAACTCCACAATCCTGGGTCATTCTAATAATGCAAAACTCCTAAATTGCTCTTATTAGTTAACCAACGAATACAGTTGTACATTACTGCTAAGGACGCATATAGCTGGTAAATATGAGTGTGTGTTTTACGTTCACACAGATACATGATCGATGCTACTCCAGCCGTCCTGATTGGGTTTTTCTTCTTCGTCATTCCGGCGAACTTCACAGGATCAAGTGGAAAGGGAGGTGTGTCTGAGGAATTGTGGACAAGTTATTAACAATCCCATAACAATGAAACAATTTGCTACACACATTATACGTTCATGAACTTTGCTTTAAATCTGTATGTCTAAAATAACCGGATGTTACAAACTTCAATATGAATATATCGTATTTTATCGTATTGAACTTAAAGGGAAACGAAAGGCATGCTTTTGTTCTTGGTCTTTTAGTTCTTGTAGAATTTCTCTAGCGTACTTCGTGTAAAACTGTTAATCCGTCACTGGTGAAGCATTATGTTTGTCCCTATTATTGATGCAGGCACCGTGCCGACTCTGATGGATTGGGAGACGATGCAGCGTCGCTTCCCCTGGTCAGTCGTCATGCTGATGGGAGGCGGATTCACACTGGCGAAAGCTTGCATGGTGCGTTGTAACTATCGCCATGTAATTTAAAGAAAACTTTCAGTTATTACGTGTGCGTTGATACCCGATTCAGTTGTACCAAGTAACTGCAGTCATCCTCACAGATGACTGAAGATACTGTTGTCACTTTACAAACATATGGTTTGCTAAGAATTTCTTGGTGCAGCAAATGAAACTCGTTTGAATCGCAGCTGCACCGAGTGTATGTCGTTAACGAAAATAAAGATTAGTACTGCTGTGAGAAAATAAATAAATTTGTAGCTTACACTCGCACGCACTCACACAAGCATGCACGCACGCACGTACTCACACACGCACACACACAAACACACACACACACACACACTATTAGTGCTATTTACACCCGTGACTTCCATTTACTTAGAACGTTTTCAAACAATACCTTGACTACATTAGAAAAGAAAAGCGAACATCCTACGCCTAATGCATCTTTTCGTTCCTTCAGTAAAAATCCGACGCTAGCGGCAACGCTAGCAGCAACAACACTAGCATATTACCGTAGTCCCCAACTCACGCCCACGACGCGTTCCATTGCAGATGTCTGGCCTGTCCAAGTGGATTGGAACCAATCTGGGCGTCTTTGACGTTTTACCACGTTGGTTCATGCTTTTCGTTATCCTTTTCCTCGTTGCGATGATGACGGAAGTGACAAGTAACGCCGCCACGTGCAGTCTGCTCATGCCCATTGTCGTCCCTCTCGTGAGTACCTGTGTTTCGAGTAACCGGAAGTGTTGTTCTATGGCTGCGTATGCGTTCATTTCCAGCTTGGTGATAAGCGTGGTAATTTAATTTTAAAAACTTCTTATTCGCCCCCATCTATGTGATATATGTAATGCTATCCATACCTGTTTTTGTGTTCAAACGGTGACGCCAGCGCAGGTAGTATAGTTTCTTCTGTGTTACTTCCGATTCTAATTTCAAGACGAAGTAATCTGCACCGATATGTACAGACCCTTGTAACGTGGCCAACTTCACAGATAAACTATTTAGCTATTACCGTTTTATATGTTTCGTAGAAATTTAGTATTTACAGTTCACGTCAACGTAATTAAAGTCAGTCTACACATGGTGTAGCATGTCAATGTCGAGACATGTAGATAGCCTCGCTTTCAAAATTTATGTTTTGTTTGCATTGATTACGAATACGAATAGTTTGACTTCAATACCGGCATTCCATCCTAATTGTTGTGTGTCTATTTCTATTGTTCGTTGGCACGTTGTCTTAACCTTAACCTAACCCTCGATTGTACAAAGCTAAGAAAAGTTGTATTTATGTAGCAAGTTGACAACTTATTAATGATTTAGTGAGCCGTACGCAAGGACAAACATATTTGTCCAACCTAACACTTACAAGCCGCATAAAAATGTAATGGGTTTGACCATTTTGCCCCCCCCCCCATGATACCCTAGATACACCACTGGTTACTGACTAGTTGGCAAGTAATAATAATAATACTACACTTCTATAGCGTCTATATCCTCAGGAATCTGAGCTCAGAGGCGTAACATATAAAAATCATAAGGCAAAATCATGAAGAGGGCCGCCAAAGAGTCATAACTAGAAGAAGACACCGCGGAATGTAAGAATGCGATTTCAAACAAATAAATCTTGAGTTTTTTACGAAGGGTGTTATATTTTTAGATTATTTTAAATTGATGGGGAGTTTATTCCAGATGTTGGGTGCGGCTACAGAGAAAGCACCTTTGCCAATATTAAGCTTTGTTGTTGTGAGACAGACGATCATGGTTAAAGCGGGTGATATCCATTGTTTGCAGGCGATCCAGCTGAATCTGAACCCGCTCTACCTAATGTATCCCGTCTGCTTAGTGACGTCCTTCGCCTTCATGTTGCCCTCAGCCGCCGTGCCCAACGCCATCGTCTTCTGCTACGGCCGCATCAAGACCACGGACATGGTGAGTAGGACTTCGTGACGTCAGCGTGGCAGACTGGTGACAGTACAACCGCGGGGCGTTTGGTTTATGTTGTGTGTGTGTGTGTGTGTTTGTGTGTGTGTGTGTGTGCGTGCGCGCATGTGTGCCCGTATGTAAGCATGTGTGTAAGCGTGTGAGCATTGCGAGTGCGTGTTTGTGTTTACGAACATAGATGCACGCACACACATGCACAAAATCGCTAGCGCACAAACACACGCACGCACGCACGCATGCACACACACATACACACACACACACACACAAGAACGTAACCTTGCTTAACCTTTAGACACTTTGTTTCCCCAATTCACCCAGGGCCTAGTTCATTCAGCCATACTCACCAGTGCCAAAAGAGTGTGTACTTTAAGTGTGTCAATGTTCCTCCTCAAGTCAGTAGTTTATCTTGTCTCATTTCAAATTAACTTTGTGACAAGCAAACTTACCTAGTATCCATAGCAGCTAGTTAGGCAACTAGCCCGTTTGTGTAACTTATTTATATGGTGTTGTGAAATCTCGAGAACAATTGATAACTTAGGCATTAGTTCAATTGATTTTCAAAATCGGAATCTTCACGTGAATGAATGCGTGGTAGAATGTTGCATCCTTCCCTTGTCGGTGTGCCAACGATTCTTACTCCAACGACTAAAGTCGACAAAAGTATGCATTTTATTAAACTGATAGCCGATATAATATATTCACATACCACTTATTTTCACAACAAAGAACCCGATTCGCAATTGGCAAAACCGGTTGAGAAACCAGCTGATCGTAATCAGCTGTCGTTTTTACCAAAGGAGCCGCGATAGCCGTGCTGAGAGCGCTACTACTCCAAAGAAACGCCCAGTATTCTTTAACTAATTAACTATCCCAAAATTAGACGTTCATCTCTTTCCCAGAGAGCAGAGAAACTGAATCGTGTCACGCATGAGTCTTCTTCATCTTCGTCGATCACTCTAGACGGGAACGCCTGTCGTCCTCACAAATGATGCTGTCCTCCACTGTGTCTCACTCAAGACGGGAACGCCTGTCTCCTTCACAAATGATGCTGTCCTCATCAGTGCCTCACTCTAGACGGGAACGCCTGTCGCCCTCACAAATGATGCTGTCCTCCTCTGTGTCTCACTCTAGACGGGAACGCCTGTCACCTTCACAAATGATGCTGTCCTCCTCTGTGTCTCACTCTAGACGGGAACGCCTGTCACCCTCACAAATTATGCTGTCCTCCTCTGTTTCTCACTCTAGACGGGAACGCCTGTCACTCTCACAAATAATGCTGTCCTCCTCGGTGCCTCACTCTAGACGGGAACGCCTGTCGCCCTCACAAATGATGCTGTCCTCCTCTGTGTCTCACTCTAGACGGGAACGCCTGTCGCCCTCACAAATGATGCTGTCCTCCTCTGTGTCTCACTCTAGACGGGAACGCCTGTCACCTTCACAAATGATGCTGTCCTCCTCTGTGTCTCACTCTAGACGGGAACGCCTGTCACCTTCACAAATGATGCTGTCCTCCTCTGTGTCTCACTCTAGACGGGAACGCCTGTCACCCTCACAAATTATGCTGTCCTCCTCTGTGTCTCACTCTAGACGGGAACGACTGTCACCCTCACAAATGATGCTGTCTGCCTTTGTGCCTCCGTCTAGACGGGAACGACTGTCACCCTCACAAATGATGCTGTCCTCCTCTGTGTCTCACTCTAGACGGGAACGCCTGTCACCCTCACAGATGATGCTGTCCTCCTCTGTGCCTCACTCTAGACGGGAACGACTGTCACTCTCACAAATAATGCTGTCCTCCTCTGTGCCTCACTCTAGACGGGAACGCCTGTCACCCTCACAAATGATGCTGTCCTCCTCAGTGCCTCACTCTAGACGGGAACGCCTGTCACCCTCACAAATGATGCTGTCCTCCTCTGTGCCTATGGTTGGCAGATGCCTACACCAACTAATTCATGCCAACAACCCATCCATAATATTGACATTGCCATGGTGTCTAATAATCATTTTTCTGTACCGTATGTTTTGGGACACCGCAGTAAATATGACTATCGTTGTCCCTATGTATTCGGCCACACGGGATGTAGGGCCATTGAGACACTCAAACATAGTTAGTAGCAGGGTAACACACAAGGACAACATGACGTCTGGACATGTTTGTGTCCCTAACTATTGGGACAATGAATGTGAGATTTAATTTTCCGCAACCGTATGTTTTGGGACGGCTGATAAGTTAATTATTTTTAAGTGTCCCAATACATACGGTCATTACGGTATGTAGCATACGTTTTGACTAGCAAATATTAATTGCACCGATCAACCGAAACAGGTATTTGTTTGTTGAAAAAGTCGATTAGAGGATAGCGGTCGGGCATTCAATTGATGGAAGTTATAAATAGGTAGTTACAAACATTGAGTAGAACCAGCTCTATTGGAGGTGGCTATGGCTATGTTGTTGTGAACTAACCAGTCGTTATTTATTTACGCCAATATAAAGCATGTTGGTGATCCATTATACTTACACTGGTTTGTTTACGGGCATACTCATTCCTACGGACGACAAAAACATATTTGAAAGAGACATAACAAAATTATATAGCACACAGTGGAAATTAACACGTAAACAAAACTGTTTTTTACCTATAATGGTTAACCGTAAATCCGTTTGTTCGAAAGAAGGCAACTCCTGTTTGAAAATGGGTAAGGGTTACTGTGTATTTATCCTATGGTGGTAACGTCTATGTTTATTAATGCCACACGCAGAGTTACTTTTGAATTATCTGCAAATTTGATCTGTCAATATTTGTTATTTCGTAACAGTTCGTCACGTTCTGTCGTTGTTTTCATGACAACACACCGGATACGTATCTTCAAATGTCATCCAAAACATCTTGATTGTGATTACATACGCCTGAGATCTATATAAGTAACACAGACGGAGGTGTACGGATCCACCTGTATTCTACTCATGTATGCTGCCAAACAGCCACAAGAAAACTAACTTTCTACACTAAACACCATAAATCGTTATCCTTTAATATGTCAAATACCCTCTCCAAATGTGTTTAAAGAACACAAAATCCCAGAAAGGAGCGAACCTCAAAAAAGCACCAGAATTGACACTCTATTCATATGCCTTGACCCCGGAAGTAGTCCCTCTTTGCGGTTATAACGGCGGCGGGTCAGGCATGCGGAAGTTGGCGAGTGCGCGCAAATAATTTCGGGAAATTGCTAAACGTAATAGGCTACACGTCATGCTTTCTTCCAGATCAAGGCGGGCGCCATCCTGAATGTAATTTGTGTGGCGACGGTCGTTCTGGGGACGGAGACCTGGGGAATGGCTATGTTTGACCTTGCTACTATGCCGTGGAACGCTACGGGGAATGGCACAATGGGCGCCACGGGGAATGGGGCGACGGGCCACGTTTGAACACCGGCAGACTACGCATGTGACAATGTATTCAGTTATGTCATGCTGAACGTTAAGGAAATATGAGCATTTACAAATCTGACCACGTTTGTTCTAACAGAATATGATTTATTTAAAGTCGAATTTGTGGTCGATAGGTAGCTTTTTTTTAACTCACTTGGTACTGACATTTGGTATTTCTGTTATTGTTTCTCTCCAAAACGTGATAGAATGGCTTTTGTTGCTGCCGTACATGGGTTCGGCAATAATGTGGTCGTGGATGTATGGTTTATATATATATATATATATACGTTTAATTCCCTCTGTGTGCAGACACTGTACGGTATACGTGTATTAGAATCTTTGCGCACACGTTGCAGAGTTTCTGTTATGACGCAATCAATCGGCGACTGTTTCCACAATCGCATAATCTGGACAATTACCTGTTGCCTCCCGTTCTACCTCAATTTGCGTCAGCGTTCTTATTGGGCACAAAATGCCAAAGTTGGGCATATTTTTAATACTAGAATAAATTGTGTACCCCGCTCGAAATATTATGAAATGATTAAGGGTATTGAGGAGCTGCGAATCTGTTAAATAAGTCATTTGATTCCAATACAAACTTACGCAGCCGTAAAGAATCCGTACAGACACAGGCCTATACCATATCCGCTAAATTTGTTATTTTAATATAATAATAACTGTTTCCGTGGAAATCATTACAAATAGGTAATTGTTTATTGAGCGGAGGTCCCCGGTGATTATAACGGTGTCTAGTTTGAGAAAACACTGTTTAGACATAAAGGTAGTATGTGTGTATAACACTTCGTGTGGTGTGGAAGGGTTTTGGTAATTATACTGTCGCAGTGGTGTAATTAATTGATAACTCTCATCGATGTGGCGATGGAAACTAATTGAGATTGGGGAAATTGTTATTTGGTACAGCAGATGCAACGTACAAAATTGTGTTTAGTTAAATATTGAAATTGTTTAAATGTAAATTGGAGTCATTGCGAAGGTTCCAATTTGGGTGTTTTCTGCCGATGAAATAGCCTACCATATTGGCATACGCACATTGTTACGTAAACCTTGTTGTTCACGCATAATAATGCAACATGCATGCGTGCGCGCGTGCACGCACACATACACACACATACAAACACACACACACACACACACACACACACACACACACACACACACACACACACACACACACACACACACACACACACACACACACAACAGCTGGAGGAGATCCACAACCGAGGAATTAAAGAAGTTTGGTACCACTTGGAAGGAAACAAAGGAAACTGCTAACAACAGAGTGCAATAGAGGAGCTTCGTTTCGGCCCTACGCTCTAATCAGAAAGAAGAGGGTTAAGTAAGTAAGTATCCAAAATTATAAGGAATTTTATTAAGATGTTTTATTATACATGTTGCAGCTATTACTTCACTCCAATTCAATCAGTATTATGTCATTAATTGCTACTATTTTAAAGTCAAAATGCCCACTATGTATATGTACCTTGTGAACAAATAAAGTTTTATCATAGTTCATCTCTTTCTTTCTTTCCAATTTCTGGGGGAGGATGGTAGGAGCAAAATGAGAACAGAAAATGTGTGCACATTTTCTTAAACAACCTTTAACTGTGCTGCATGCAAGATTGCAGCTCATCAACTCTCCTGCAAGGTTTCTACCACCATTGGAAATTGGCCTAAATAGCAGAGTATCGGGATCAAATTCTACAGTATTTTTAATAACACATTAACTAATATATACAATCTTCACGAAATGGTCTACTCGAATATTTTATTTTCAGGTGTACCTTCACTGGCATACATATAGTCTCCACTAAACATGTCAACATTTTACTTCCATCATAACCCTTAATGACCTATAACTATGATACACCAAAAACATTTCGTTAATAATTACAAACTCACAATATAGTCCAAAGGACTTCAGGGCCTCTTGGCCCATTTTTTATATATAGAATCGATTAAATAAGTATTGGAGATTTATAATTATGGATATCTGGATTCCTATGCAAGATTGTGTCTTGGTTTCTGGTAAAAACAGCATTTTACATTTTCATTTCTGACCGGTGCTTTTTACCCATTCTTAGCGCTTGTCGGTAGTTTGGTGAAATCACCAAGCGTTTAACTTGTTGTAATATAACTTATTAATACATTTCCTGTTTGTTACATTGATGTAAATTTTAACCATTGCGTTATTGTAAACACTCACTGGTTTTATGTAGTAGTATATTTCGATATTATGAGGTTATTCAAATGTCCTAATAATTATTTATTACAAACACTTCACTCAGCATGTAGTTATGGCTACACACAATACCAACATCTGTTTAATTTGAATATTTTGGGGTGAATATCGTGTGTACATTGCAAGAAGAGGCAAATTTTATTTTATTGACAATGGTAAATAATCAAATAATTATCTGCTCATGATGTCATATGCCTGAGGTATAAAAATATTGAATTGAGATGTAGTTTAATAAGAGATAAATTTGATGTGGAACGAAACCATGCCTATGCCAAAGCCCTGCTAGAATTCATCGTTGACCAGTTAAAGATCCCTGATACAAGGTCAGCAATGTTGGGGAAAGACCCACAAAAACAACATAACATTAATGATTAAATGGAGGACGTCTGTTCCATTTGCCGGAATCAACCACGATGCTTATTAACAGGAAGTTTGCTTATTTGGTTGTTTTGAATGTCGGAATATTGTGACAGCGCTGAACGTAAAAGAGCTTTAGGGTTAAACCAGCATCCATTATAAATACTGCCTATATAGTTGTATTTGATGTGAACATTTTGTTCACATTTCATGTAAGAAACAGTCAAATTGAGAGCAATGTTTAAAACTTATTAAACACAATTTGCCAGGCAGTGTACTTTCAATACTGGTACTACCTGTTTTCTAATCTCAAGAACGTTATATTAATTAATATAAAAACAAGGAACAGACTGTGTTTTTACATAAGATGTTTGGCAACAACTAATCTAAACTAATAAAATAGGTTTGTTAATTTTAAAGATTGTTTATATTCAGTATCAAATCTAGGCGAAAATGTAGTTATAACGGCGAAATCGAGGTGGGTCCGGGTTTGACAAGTGCCAAAAAGCGAACTATCTCTAATCATGTCAAAGGCTGTTAACAAAACAATTTATTTCGAGAAAGTCCGGATTATCGCGCACCAAGGGACTTGTCATGTAGGTCACGGACGCTCGATCCGTTCTTATGTAGTAAACTACTATAATTATATATTCATAAATTGACAATAAGGCCCTAGGGTTGCGCATGAATTAAACTACATTCATTAACAATATAGGTTTTTATATTGTAACAAACCAATTCTTAATCGCATTGACATCTTCGACGATTTCATTTGTCTGGAGTGTCTCGGCGCATACCGACGCCGTCGCCGAGGAATCACTTCTTCTTCCTGCGATATATCCTGTATTTTCCCAGGCGGATCGTACTGGTACGGTTTTAACATCATTGTTTGCATATTTATACCAATTTCGTCAATATCGATATTACTGTTGCAAGAATTTTCGAAGTCGCTATCCAAATGCGCTATCACTGTGTTCCGCGGCTGCCATCTTCCTGCAGTCAGCGACTTGACGTCATCAGCCGCTTTTGACTTGCACGCAACAATTCGAAAGGTCACGATTTAAAACGCCTAATTTTGTGTGCAGTCGTTTTAGAAACGTCAGTAACATCAGGCTATATTTCAACAATACATTATAAATTGTTTATTTTCAACAACAAAATACATCACTGTCCGAGGCTTTTAAAACTTGTATTGTATGCACTACTGTTTTGTCAAAAATAGTGTAAAATAATAAAATAGTGTTGTCAAACAAGGGGGAGGGGGAAAGAGAGGGTGGGAGGAGGGAAGGATGGAGGGAGGGAGGGTGGGAGAGAAGGAGGGAGTTGGGAGGATGGGGGAAGAAAGGTGGGATGGAGCAATTGGAAGAGGGAGCAAGGAAGGGAGCGCACGAGAGAGGGAAGGAGGCCGGGAATGAGGGACAGAGCGAGAAAAGGAGAGGGCGAGAGACAAACATGATTATATATGGTATAAGCCTATGAGGTGGGTGAATAAAGAGTACCGACAGTCTTGTTAATGTTTTACAAATTCCTCTCTTTGTTTCAGAGTGGGACTGGTGTTTCATGATATTACCAAAAAACGATGCAGGACATTTGCTCTATCAAGAAATGAAAGCTTCAAAATAGAAATAAGATTCTTAATGAGACAAGGTATAAGCCATTGCTGTTATGCAGGAATGTCCAATGACTTGCACTCCAGTTCTTGTTAATCATTTTATACGATTCGTTCACTCATAAGTTTTTGTAAATTAATGAGTCATTGTCTGTCTAGAAATGTAGTGAATAATGTATGGTTTGTTAATGACGTCTCTTCATTTATACTGAGCAATCAAAATGTTTCTTATCTAGACAGTTTCTCCACGATCATGTGTATTTAGTCCATTTGGTTTGACAGTCTGTAAAGATTGTGGTTTATTAAAATGTTAACAAATACACATGTTTTGTTATTGTCCAAATGGAATTTCCATTGTTGTGGAGCGCCGTGGCTGAGTGGCCAGAACATCGTTAGATAACCTAGTTTGAAATCCTGTGTTGCTGTATTGAACCTTGGGCAAGTTCGTTCACTCTATGTTGCTCCAGTTCACTCAGCTGTATGAATGAGTACCTGGCTAAAGACAATGGTGGATATTTGTGTATGAATAGTGTGTGCACATTAGTTGCAGCATGGTTGATTGCTTCCCAGAGAAGTCGAGATGGTGTTCGATTGAACAGGTCTGCCAGGGAGAGAAGTGTAAAGTACTTTGAGCTGTCCTAAGGATTGGATGCTGCGCTATATATATAAGAACTTACCAAACTCTACCAAATCATAATTTATCGAATAAGATCAAATGCCAAAGTGACATATATGGTACCAGGTATGATAAAATAAGTAAATATTGTTCATGTTACATATATACTTTCTTACAAACATATTTAAATGGTGGCATAATTCGGAATGCAACTTTATGTGTAATAACTTGTGCAACAAATTTATATTGTGCAGGTAAGACTGCAGAAATAATAACAATAAGAAAAACAGTCAAAGGTCATGTTAAAGGACAAAGGAACAAGCCAATTTGTTAACTGCGCTTGCACGCGCAGTACGCAGACCTGCGTCTGGCACGGAACTGCTGTGGACCCGTTACACCGGCGGCATCTCGTTACTACTAGTCTCGCTTAGCCGACTATCGACTGGCTGCTGACTTCGCCAGAACGATAGTCTGTCTGTAAAAGGCGCTTCAAAATATTATCCGCTAGATGACAACACTGGTATACTCACGAATTAAAGCGTCATCAATTTATGAAGTTATATGTAACGTATTGTCAGGATTTGCCGCGTATTAATAATTATTAGTGTCGCTTAACCGACTCTCGCCTGGCTGCGTGACTTCGCCAGGAAGATAGTGTGGCTCAGAATCGCGTTTTGACTACTCACTGCCAGTTAGCACGTCTATATCCCCCAGAATGTTTATAAATTATGTATGTTTTCGATTACGAAATGAAATTACGAAATAGTGCCCGAAATAGTATTATAGAAAATAAAATGAATAGTAAACTAAATGAACACAAAGAAAGGTTTCGAGTACTCTGTTGTTAAAATTAGCAGATCAACACGCTACCAATTTAGCCACCCAACCCAGCACGTTTTGGCTCTACTTTGGCGACTACATATATTAGTTAGCAGTCCGACCGTTGCGCGAGACATCGATTGTTTAGTTAAATTTGTCCTTGTTTGATATTTATATTATGCTTTTTCACACTTAGTCTGGTGTAGTCTCCCCTCAAATAATGGGACCTCCCGTCTCTGACGAGAGACCACGAGGAAGATCAACATCGCTTAACAGTGATTTGTTGGCTCAGGCTATTGTATAACAATTTACCGTTTTTGGTACGTAATAAACAATGTTTGGTTCTGTTGCTATGTCTCATTGAGTATAAACTTTAACATAGTCTTTTGTTTCTACTCGAGCATAAGCAATTAAAGAAAGTCAATACGCAATCTTCGACATGCAGCTAATAGAGCTGCCACCTAGTGAATATGCATATGTGATTAAAAGGCACTAAACTACGAAAACAGTTTAATCTCGGTTTATTTTTGTGTGTGACATGTTTCAATATAAGTTTAATGTTGAATAGTTGTTATAGTATAATCTGATAAAAGTGTATCCTTATTGAATATGTTATTTCATAGTTATTCTGAGAGCCAATCATCGTCTTCACCCGAATCTGGGGTAAAGCCCCCTACCGGTAACAATGGCAGGAGCTTAAAGGTCCTCAACCAATAGTTTAACTAGTGTGCACAGTCGGTTTAATAAAAAATGCGTACTTGTTTTTTAATCGTCAAAAAACAAGATTTGTCGTTACACCGGGTATAGCTGGCGAAAGCCAATTACGCTGTCGACCTACTGCGCCATTTCGGTCACGTGCTTTACGCGAGATCGGCATCCCACGCATTCGAAAACAATAACAACATACACGTGCTTTGGTGTATCAAGATGAAGATTCCAAAGTGGTTGTACGAAGGTACGTATACTACACTATCGCATTTATGATTTAGCAACAAGAACGCGTAGCCGCATATTAATTCAACGAGAATTGCAACTTGCGAACGTCAACACTCGACTCGAGGCAGTCTAACTAACTCTAAGCCAGTCACCATGTCCATGACCATATTATCAGCCAGAGATTCAGTCAGAGGCTGTGTCATCGAGCATAATATTTGATATGCATTGTAATTTGTATTTGGTTACGTAGGATCTTGGTAATAAACTATGTTATTGCGACAATACATGTAGCGAATAGATGACGTGAGGCTGCGAAATGACAAATAACATTGGTTTGTCAATAGGCCCCTGTTGATCGTGCAAGTAACTTAGTCAGGGAGCATCCGTAATTTCGTGCAACAGAACGTCAAACACGGGAGTATTATATTGATGATCATAATTATTAAAACAGTGTTTTGTGATGCATATTTTGATACTATTACTGCAGAATGTTGTTGATTTGCATTGTAGTTTATGCAAAATAATTGAGATTTGTTATATTGACGACCATGATGGTGATGATGATTTTATTAAATATAAAAATGTAAACATGTAAATACATAAAATATAAATACAGTTAAAGTACACCATATATAAGGATTAAACAAGATAATGCCCGCACTTGTTTCCGTTGTGGTCCTTGGTGCCTGGCTATAGTTTATGTAATTGGTATCCTGTGATACCTTTCAACTGACATATGCCAGCTATTCTTGTGTATTTACCAATATGTGTATATATTCTCACCACAGCAATATATGAATCCATAATACGTAACTTGAATTATGATGTCGCTAGAGGCCACATTGCAACCCAAGAATGGGAATGAGAGGAGGCAGAAGAGGAGCTAAGGCGGTCACCTGGGTCAGGCAGACACAGGGAGCATACATAGTCTGCAGGAGGCCCACATTTGATCAATCCAGGTAATTTCTAATTTATAACAATCAACCACATATAAGTTATCAAAACATTTTAATGTGCACATTTACATATATATTTGTTTTCACACACATTTTAATAATAACATCTTGGACATGGAAAACTAAGTTGACTTCTGCACTTATATTATACCCCCAGACACATTAATACACCTTTAAAAGTATTTAGCATACGGCGATGACTCAGAAATAAGTTTGTAAAATAAATTGTTCATTTTTGAAGAAGGTAAACATACATGTTATGAACCTTTGAATACTTGGCGAGTACTGTTAGCATCACAATAACACCTCATTTTGTAATTTCCAACATTCACCTTGACCATTCAACTTCAGGCAGAACCTTAAAATGTCAAACATGAATATGTGTAGTAGTTACACATGGCAGACACTGACATGAATTTGTATACTGAAAACAAAACAAAAAAATATAAATCCTCTTTACTGATGCTTTACTGATTAGCAGAATTCAAATCAATCTATAATATTAACTAAGATCAGGCATCACTGTAATGAAATTGAAAATGTTTTAATTCATGTAATGACAATGAACACCTTATAAAGAAAAAATAGTTAAAATTTTTCACCGTTTTTAAAAAGAGCACATTCTACTAATGTCTGCATGCTGTATCAACCCATCCTCTCCCTCCTCCAGAACAACCCCAGTAAACACTGACTGTTCCTAAGATGTCAACATGTATAGATGCAGCTGTAGTAGCACATTTCTTGCTGCCGTTTTTCTTGTGAAATGCTGCAGGTCACACATGAAACATTATTTTACATTTACTGATTATGAGAATGAACATTCCATAATTATTTACTACCAACACTACAATAATACCTGTTTTTGTTTACTGAATATATGCTTTTCTTTACAGGAGATTGGACTAGTGTGCTTAGTATCACTAGTTCTCCAAGTTAATATGGCATACTGGGCAGCTGTATTTGTCCAGGATCTCGGACAAGATTCTACAGCCATGCAGCATGCTGCATATTAATGGTTTGTCATGTGAATGTCCACCGACTGATCCCAATTGTGTCGTGTGTTGCATCCGAGACAGATTCCCCAGTGCCGATGGGGTGTACACTGGCTTCCAGGTCAGTCAGTTAGCTTAACTGACTAAAAACCAATGTAGAATGCAGGTTGCTCGACATACGAATATGGTGACGCCTGACTAGCTCGTGAGACAGGTTCAGTGTCGAGCATTCTTCGGTGAACTACATCGGTTTGGATATCGATGACATCACTGTATGTGTTCGCTGTCTTCGATGGTACTGCATACCAGCCTCATGACATTTTGCTGTACATCCGCATCTACCTATACCGGAGACAAAGTGACAATTAGCATGGCTCTGACATGTATTATATTTATTATATGTGATGACACATTTATCAAAAGTCAATAATACACGGTATTTGTATTCAATTTAACTTTTAGCAGTGTCTATTACAAAATACATCAATTATCCAGCATTGTTACAGTGGTAGGGTTTCATTGTCTTTGTGTTGCTGATAGTCAGTGGCAGCCAGCTGAGTTCTTGCAACGTACACCAGGTACTTGTTATGTAAAACAACACAAGTTTGTGATGAAGTAATGGTATTGAAAGCCTTTTCACATTTTGCAACAACATTCTGTTGATACAATGACAGCAGCATTTTACTTGTTTAAGTTCTCTATGTATCATGAGGACTGTTATTATACTTTTCATGCCACATTTCATATTTCTAAATTATTCTTTTTTATCACTGGTTTATATTTTCACAAATAATTTACATTACATTTTCATTTTGCATGATGATTATACACCTGTACTGATATGGTGTAGTATCCAGTCCTCGGGATTGCTCAAAGTGCTTTAAACTTTAATCCCTGGCAGACCTGTTAATTCGAACACCATCTCGACTTATGTGGGAAGCATTCAGCCACACTGAAATTAATATGCCTAGTCTATTCGTACAAAAATATTGCGGTCTGTAGCCGGTACTCTTCATACAACTGAGTAAACCTGAGCAATGTAGCATGTAATGATTGTACATGTAATTCTCAGTCACATGGCGATGACCCTGACTTGTCTAGTCACTTATTTGCGAGTTGTAAACATATATACCAAGCATTGCATAAACTACAAAATTTGCTAATTTTCTTATTATTGATGTTTTTTTTAACAAAGAACAATAAATTATGATTCTTTGTTAAAAAAACAATTATGATTCATAATAGTTCATTTGTTCGACTAAACATCTTCCTAAGTAATTTGTTCTCACTGGTTTACATTTTATGGGCATGCGATATTAAAAATTGTTGTTAATACACATAATTGTTTAGTCACTAATTTTGTGAGAGCATTTGACATCACGTGTACTAGTGTTGTTTTTTGTAACAAAGAATCTTGATAAAAGTATCTGTTTGTTTTTTATATATACCTGACATTTTTTCAACCTCTTCCTAAGTTTTGTTTCTATTGTTGTTTTACATTTGATGTGCATGTGATATTAAAAAGTATTACATTATACACATCAAGTGCAGTGATTGTACCTGTAGTTGTATTGTACTTTTCATTATTCTGTAGTCAATCTCATCAAATAGTTTCAATAAAATAGTTTTACTTTACATTGTCTTTAATTCACATGCATTTCTAACAACAATATGCAACTTAACGAGGACACCATATTACTGCAAAATTCTCATGCAGACAAACAAAACTATCACATACAGGGGTGGATCCAGAAATTGAGTATGGGACGCACAAAAACCTCCACTGGCGGCCAAACCAAATGGTGTAGTCTAAATTTTGTCGCTACTACGCTGCCATAACATCACCCGCTCCACTGGAGTGGTGATATTGGAACTTCAGCTTATTATTATCACCTAAACTGGGGCACATTTCAAACGGTCTGGGAGGACACAGTCGCGTGGGCCCATTGTAAAAGATTTGCAGACACGCCAAATTCTTATGGTCTAGAGGGGCACCTGTCCCCAGGCCCGCCTGGTTCCACCTATGACATACTTGTTTATTGCTTGTATTTATAATTTTGATAACAGGTTTGGTGACAGAGTAACCACATTTGATAACACTCTTACCTGAAGGTGAAGAGCTTTGAAGCATACATCTGCATGTGGTGTCGACACACCTCAAGTTCTGAAAATATAGTACATGTATTAATAGTCAGCACTGATTGTTTCTAACAATAATCATTGTAATATACTTGCAAAAGTTGCAATGCAACGAATGACCACCTGCCAAATGCAACCAATGCCAACGGTCAAGAGTTATATATATAATATATACATGTTATGGGCATTAATGTCCATGGTATGGAGGGGCGGTGTTTTTCTGAACATAACAAAAACTCACAGAAGGGACAATAAAAAAACCTGGTGAAACAACTGGAATATTCTTTTCCTTGTAAATAATTAAATACCAAGACTACATACAATTGAATTCAAATTAAATTTTTAAATGTCCCATAATAGTATTTTTTTTATATAAAAGTACTATATTTTAAAAATTACTATTACATTACATAATTATAATCGTTACCCATTTACACTATTACTATTTTCCCAAGCCTACTTAGGCTACTAGCCTACTACCATATACGACATAATATAGTCACTATCATTGACATAAGTATATGCCATAGGCATAGCGTCATACTGTTAGCTGATATTAGTCTATAGTAAACAGAGCCCAGCCAGGCCGCCCATACCGCCATTGCCAATGACTAAAAGGAAAACAATCAAATAAATGTTGTACAAGCAACATTAATATATATACTCATACGTCTAAATATACGTGATTATAGCTGAATAAATCGAAATTACTAACCTGTCTGGAAGAACCTTTGCGAACGCTGCATCTCGTCTGTTGATATTGTGACTGACACCACGGCACGGGCAACGGCCCACGGCCACAGTCCACTGACACTGTCGCCAACTCCTTCTGTTTGCTTTGTTTCTTCCATAGTCGTTCTCTAATAGAAATACACCTTTATGCGTGGGTACTGTTTTTGTCTGTCTAATTTTGCCGTGTCGGTGGCATATATGTTCGTGGACGTCCACTCGTTGCCTAAACTCGGAATTCCATAACATCAACAGCGTCAAAGGTCAATATCGCCCATAATTCGCGATCACGAGAAGACAAGAACGCGATTCCACGCCGAGTTCAATGTCCATACTCGGCTAAAATCGAAGAAAAAAACCGGATCCGGTTTTTACTAAAAACGAAAAAGTTCGCAGTTTTTGTATTAATTTTATAAAAAACGAACTAATACGTATGCATAAACGAACTAGGATGTCATTGGGGAGTACTTGATTACTCTGTTTTTGTGTGAAATTACTAAGAAACGCGAGGAGCAAGACAATCGAATTGGTTGAGTACCTTTAATAATCTGGTCCGTTGTGACGGGCCAGTGCTGCCACCTCACGGCGGCTGGATAATCGAGTCTGTTCTTGTGCTTGTATATCTGCGAACTTCCGTTCTGTCCGCTTGGTGGCAGCACAATATAAGAAGTTTACTGCCATGTGCCAATGCTGTAAAATACAACAAAAGCATAGGAATATATTGCGGTATCGGACTTGTACCCACATAGTCATACACTTATACAGCCAATAAATTAAATAATAATGTAAGCATAAATATAAGCATAAATCACATAGGCAATACATATTAACACGCACACACACGCATGCACGCCTGCAAATACTCGCACGCATCCCACACATCCTCTCTCATTGCCTCACATTCAAGCTAAGGACCTAAAACCTAATAAAATATACTTAGTAAGATTGAGATACACCATAAAAGTACAGAGTTGAGATGATGATACAGCCCTAACTAATAAACAGCAAAATGGATTACATCTCAGTAAGTTGGTCTTACAGCTCTGTCATGGCTTTGACAGCCTGTGGATAAAAAACTTCCGCCGAAGCGTGAGGTGCGAGTTTTCAGTGCGTTGTAGCGGCAGCCTGACAGAAGCAGGGTGAAAAGATAGTTTTGCTGGGTGGGAGGTGTCACTTGCAATGTGATCAGCAACAGCACTTGTTTAACAAGATTTAACAATATTGCCACCCAGAGAATTAACTCTAGATGGCATATGGACAAGGAAGCCTATTGGCTTATCGAGAATCCAACCCTTTTTATCTACGTGTATCCCGCCCTTCTGAGGTGTGTGTATATTTTATTTTAAAACATTCACGCTACTAGCATCCACACAATCAGCAGATGATATGTTCCATTCATTTGTAAAAAAGACAACTTTCTTACATCTAATCTACTCTGCTCCTTTACTAAAGTAACTTCATGTCCTTTAGTCCTATCTTTATTAACTGAGAAATTTTTTTTTATCAATATTTTCATAACTATAACTAAAGATTTTAAAAACTTCTATCTGATTTCCTCTCAATCACCTAGGCTCTAGTGTTGTTAAGGTAGCAGAACTCCAGTCATATTTTAAAATATATAAGTCACTCTCAAAAACCTATAATATTATTAGAATAACTATACATCATTTATTCAAGAGACAATTTTTTTTGCATAAATTATGCAAATTAATACTCAAAATGTCTGCCAACGACAGAAATATATGAAATTTTTCAAACAATATATTATCAGAAGCATACATCATAATGATCTGAAATTTACACACAGCATTTACTACATGGTACTGTATGGGATGGTGAAAGAGTGTAACAAATAAATGATATTGAAAAAATTTATGTGGAAAAAACAAAAATCGTAAATTGTTTTCTCCAAATTATGTATTCTGGCACATGGTACACTAATTCTAAAATAAGTACAGCAAAATGCTTTGATCATCCCATATAGCTGAGTCTTGTGTACTTCTCTTTCAAATTTGAAGCAAATTCGACAAAAAATGGCGACGCTATGATGTTTGAAAGAACGTGTTAAACAGGAAAAAACGGATTCTGAGAAAATCGCTGGTAAAGTTTGATATTGAGCAAAAAAGTGTGAAAACTCACTGAATATCTAATAAAGCTGTCACAGGCATTGTTCATTACTCCTAGTGTCCTCCCTTTTCATATGTATTTCCTTCTTCATTCTCCTTGTTATCCTGGAAGTTTTTTTTCTTCACTCGAAGGATTTAAAATAGATACACTAGAAATTATCGTATCCAAGGACAAATCACGTTGCTATGGTAAAATCTGATGTGACCTAAAATTACATGGTTACTCCATATGTGTAATAAAACTATTTTTTTATTATTATTTCACTTAAAATGTAATACTTAATGTAGGAAAACATATTTTTCAAGGTATACATGAAAAAATATATAAAAATTTCTTCATATTTGACTGGGGGTCTGCTACCTTAAACCACATTCTTTTAGGCGCATTTCGCAACTACGATCCCTCAGTTTTGGTATAATTTTAGTCGCTCTCCTCTGTACTCTTTCTAACATATCTATGTCCTTCTTGCGATATGGCCTCCACGCTTGTATACAATATTCTAAATGAGGCCTAACTATTGTTTTGTACAGCAGTATTATTAGTTATTTTTCCGTATACGCTATATTTCGCCTAATTAATCCAAGGATTTGATTTCCCTTAGAAGACAGGGGCCGTAGAAAGGGTAATCTAACCAAAATATTAGTTTTATTATCTATTATCATACATTTTCAGACGTACCTCAAACAGCATTACTCTTCGGTTTGTGTAGACAGCATTGAATCACCGTCTAATGCCGTTGATAGTCTATGTTAAAATTGCATTGGTCTGGTTGATGCCAACCATTTAAGGGGTGGTCTGACAACACATTTTGCGAAATGTGTTGTCAGACTACCCCTTAAATGGTTGGATTTCGCAAAATCCCAAACTACAAGTGTTTCGTAATTGAAACTGCCGCCCACTCCATCAATACGTAGTGTGGAGCTTACAATTTGGAGCGATCAAAAATGGCTTCCAAAACTTTGGCCACTAGTTGCCAGTTTCATCATGGTCGCCAAGGCATTACACTGGTTCTGATATCCACACTGGCATCTCAAAGCATTAATGCTTGCTCCACTGGATAGGTGGCGCCATTGTAGCTATTTATTTTCTCAGCGATACGTGGCTTCGACCAAACCACCACACACCGTTCATACTGCTAAATTTTTTTGGTGATTTTGTGAACTTATACAACAACTCCGACAGCCTTGGCTTGGTGGTGCATGACTATCTTTTTTAAAGTATTCAGTAGTAGAAGTGGAGCAAAATGTGTATGCTCACATGTGCATTCGTGTAAACTGTTGGCCCACCCAATGTTTGCCTAAATATTAACGGCATTATTCCCTCCCTTTTTATGTACCAATGCGTCCATTCCATTATTTCACATTGTCTGGAAGGTTGTGGAACGATGGAATGAATGCGTTGGGATTAAAAATGAGGCTAAATGTCTCTTTTAAGAGTGATAGAGAGAGAGGTTGGTTAGAAACAGAGAGAGAGAGGGGGGCACGCACGCACGCACACACGCACGCACGCACGAAGAGAAGGGTAAGAACGAGACAGACAGACAAACAAACAGACATACAGACAGACAGACACAGACAGCTAGCCAGCCAGCAAGACAGGCACATGTATTACGAGTTACATCAGGCTTGACAGCGAGCCAACGCATTTGTACGCGTGGCCCGATTCTCCATTGAAGTAATTTATTTACAAACGATCGTGACATGACCTCGGCGGAGATCATCGAGTGCGACCGGGGGGGTGTGACGCACGCCGTCACGGGTGAGAGAACAGAGTAAGATATCCGAGTTTTAGTCTTCTACTTCTTGTACTCCAAGTCACGTTTCACCTTCGGTCACGTTTGATGAAGTTCTGCCACCAAACAAATCCACGCACATTTATTTTATTTCTGTTCGTGTAATGGAAACATTATGCAATGGATAGGCATAAAAGGGGCTGGAATTACACTGCATGTATATGCAGTTTCGCATGCATATTATGTATGTACGTACGTGGACGGTGTAACCTTAGATATAATAGCACTGATACTCTTATCAGTAACCTACTATCTATGGCGTAACCTAATGTGTTTCCATAATAAGCTATACCGGCTGTTTCCCAATGTCAGTAGACCTACTACACACACAAAATGATGCCTCGTATGAAACCTTCGTTGAACGAATTTCATTTCCAAACATTAGAATTACCTGTCGAATGGACTTTCGCCTCTTTTCAAGTACGCTTAGTCGGGATACATGTATAGCGAATAATGGCCTAATTATTATCTTTGGGTATGTATTAAGAAGAAATATAGTTCTAGAGGGATCTGCATTCATTAAGAAAAAATATCCTGAAGTATGCTCAATAAAATTATATGAAACGTTTACGTCAAATGTAATTCGTCTCCTTCGGCTATAGACTCTATTTTTGGTAACTCAACATCAATTAGAGGCGAATGACTGTTCCACCGAACATCTTTGGGAGAGTTTGGCAGCCGTTATAACGGTTACCGTGAACATAGTAGCTGTTCGTGCGTTGTATTTCGCTACGAATCGTATTGTGATCTATGTCATAAACGATGCAATGCGCCGTCACAATCAAGGTCACGTTTATTTGTTCGGGTGGAATTAAAACAGCATCAGGAGTACATTAATGAACCCTGAATTCGATGCAGAGTGCCGGCGCAGCTGTATGTAAACAAAATCTCTGAGCTTGCCGTGCATCGCAAGTTTGATCCATTCACGATTCCATCTATATTAAACTATTCACCCGTCCATCTCGGTGTGAACACTCGTGATTGTGTCTTATCTGCGAGTGACTGCACTAATGCTGCATTCCAATGGGCTCGATTATCATAAACACGACTTGGGCGAACTGGACAGTTCACGGGCTCCGCGAGTTGACCACTTGTAAATTTATGCAACTGGGTCAAGGAGGGGTTACGAAGTCGTATTCACGGTATACACGAGTGACGAGGTGACTGGAACGCGCAGCATTAGAGGACGACACGCACTCATTAATATACAGTCGACTACAGCTGTAGACTGTAGTCGTATATCATTGGCAGGACACGGTGACAGTCGACCAGACGAGTAAAATGGCGAGGCAAGCGGGAACGTTTCTGTCGGACTTGTACCGGTTTAGAAACCTGATCGTTGTGGTGTTGACGCCTCTAGTGTTGCTGCCGCTTCCACTGTTGGTTGAAGGCAAGGTAGGTGTTATGTCACTTTATAAATGTATCGGTTTTTGAGTCAAGGCGTCGCTAGGCTCGTGTGCGCTGTCGAAGGTTTATTGTAACGACCTCCCAATGGTGTGTACAGTAGGGGCCTATAGTTATAAACACTGGTTAAACATGCCAGTTTATTTAGCATTTCGTGGAAGGAAGCGTTCTGACTAGACAGTGGGACTTTTAAGTGAATGTGGATGACGACAGACAATGTCTCCTAGCAATAATTGTTGGCAGAGAGAAACCTGCTAACACTACCAGGGCCATGCCAGTCACCCCAATTAAGTGGTGTTGGAACTTGATTGAGGTGGATAGTGCCCATTAGTGATGGCGAATTCAAGTTTCACAATACCTTATCAGATGGATAACATACACTAATGTTCGCTACCATTGACAACTCGTAGATATGAAAACATGTTGGGAGCCATAAACACCGCCGCCGTTACCTCGATGGTTTGTCTAAAAGTTCGGCATACCTACACATTCGTCCCGATGCAACTGGACTCGCTACAACAGTCTAAAACATAATTCCGTCGAATCGTATTAAAACGCATGTAATGCGCACATTGAGTCCACAGTTCAACACGAGATTGTGCATTTATTATTTCATAATCGCGCACGTCCAATGTCTACAAATTCTTTACGTCAGATGCTATCATCGCGTTCAAAATATCGCCTGCGATGACAATGAAGCTATTGTTTAGACCTATGTCATCGCTTACACAATGGCAGACGAGCTTTTTTTAACAGAGTGATCCAGTACGTCGCGGTTTGCTTACGACACAATCAAAATGATGCGCGTGATCCCGGCGCTTGACCTCTGTCAGCTTAGCTCTCTGGCGGTGTTTACCTATAAGTGATATTATGCGCTTTACATTACTATCGCTGCTTGAAATATCCTACCTTACCCGGTAACAGGTCACGTAATAGATAGGTAAACACTGAAACCGACCGCGACGATAAAGGATATTAAATTTACCAAAGTCAATAGAAGCATGAATTATAAATATAAAATGGTCAATTTGTGATCTTCAACCCGCTGCGATTATACATGATTGCATCATTATATATCGATATTTCATTATGCATTAAATATAACAATTAAGCAATTGGTTTATAGGCCGATGTACAAAAAATAGATTGATTTGCGTGCGGGCACGTGGAAGCGCGAACGCGTCCCGTACGTGCGTATGTGGGTAAACGTATATTATTTGAAACACAAACAATATAAGTTTACACTTTTAATACACAGTCTATTATTTCAGAATGTCGCGTAGGTTATGAATCGGTCAAGAGGCTATTGACCTAAACACTGGGGTCCTGTCCGGAAATAGTGGTCACGACTGTGTGTACGCGGACATAACTTGTCTGACATAAGTGACACCTGTGTACTGAAAACGTGACTGGGTCGGTTGTTTACTTAGGTCACACCAATTCAATTTGTATATGCGGATCAATGGAAGTCATATTGGTAGCGTAGAATGCAGCTGTCTAAGTATGCATACGACTAGGACTTGCAACCAAAACCTGACGCCGTTAAGTGCTTCATAAATATAATTGCATTGCCCACAAGACGCCCCAAATTAGTCGTCAACACTGAGTTCCCGCAAAGTTTCGTTTGCCTGTTTACAGATGGCAAGCGAGTACATGCAGATATTATCCCCAGTTATGTTGCGGGTCAATAACTGTGACACTAGTCATATATGCGTTGGTGATATGGGTGACTGTTGGGGATAGTCTTACTATTGCAATAGTGTTGTGATAGTTATAGATTAGTGCAACACTATTATGGTAGTTGCATAACTATTGTGATAGTATCGCGTTATTATCGCTATATATTAAAAAACCCTCAAATCATAATTGAAGTTGTGACGCCACCTAGCGGTCTTAAACGTGATTCCAAATGTTTAATCCGTGCATGATGTTGCTGTGATCGAGGACTGATGACGTTGCCAGATCGGTAAATAAGAAAATGTCAAGATGTAATTGAAAAAGCTATTTTACGAAAGCATGTTTTGTTTGGCACAAGTAGCTCTGCAGTGCGGTGTCAATTAGGGTAGGGCGGGAGAATACGCACACGTGGACAATACGCCCATGTCACTTTTCACATATTAGGCAATTAGGTTGTTTCTAGTGATGCAATCTCCCTCTTTCTTGAACCATAACCGTTAAGTCAATGTAGGAAAGTAATTATAACATTGATAAACAATTGTGTTTTTTCGTTATAGATGTTATCTGGTAAATATAATATCTAATTGTGTGTTAATAAAGTGATGGTAACCAAAGATGCTGTTTTCTAACTAGGCTTATGTCGTCACAATTAACTTGTAAACACATTAGCAAAATTGATTGCTGGTGATAACAAGGACGCGTATTGGACGCCACTTGTTGATTAAAATAGTACTATTGAGGCAATACACCTACCAGCCAAAGGGCAATACGCCTAGAGGTGTGCGTTTTGGCCCGCCGTTGTGGCAGAATTCAAAAACACCGTGATGTCCATGTAATCGTGATACCTGGGAGTGGTTTCTAGTAGTTAATGTCCAGTGTCAACTAAGAAAGAAATGAGTAACTTATTGAATCGATCGATATCATGTCATCACGGTTCACTGCACACGCGTACACACAGCATAACATACTCGACAAACAGTGGCCCTTTTATATAATTTGTTATGTAAGCATACTATACAAAACGCAGTTTCCTATTGTGGTAGCGTGCAACCGTATAAAAGTAGCTACGTTTTCTATTTATATACAACTCGCTCTTCTGACATATATGCCTATTTTTGTTACATGTTTATGCACTCGGTACATAATATATTTTTTAAAAATAAGTTACAGTCCTCAGTGAGAAAGAATACTTTCAGGTATCAAATCAACACTGTTCCTTTTTTATGTGATCCTTTATTACATGTGTAATAATTATTATATTATTTGCAAGGTTGTATTGACTCGTTATTTACACGTAAAACATGAGTCTGTAAAAGTAATAAAAACAATAGCAGAATAGTTTTTAATTGGAATGCTCTTAAAATCGACCCACCCCTTAACAGTTAATGCTATACATAAAAAATATATCTGATATCGACAGCTTCACAAGCCAACATTTCAAAAATGGTTGCATAACGCTTAACATGGTGACGTAGTGTACGTAGCTAATAGGTCACGTTGGTCATTGTAACTTATCGAATTGATCGATGTAATGTCATCACGGTTCACTGCGCACGTGTACTTATAGCATAATATACTCGGCAAACAGTGGCCCTTTTATATAATCGTTTATGTAAGCATACGTATCTCCGATATGCTTTCGACAGGTTCTGTTGTAACGCTATCAACACCAGGACTTAACAACAGCCAAACACGCCGTTTCCTACGCAACACTCTTCATGGCAAGTTCATGTTAACTACTTCTACGCAACACCCTTCATGTTAACTACTTCTGCGCAACACCCTTCATGTTAACTACTTCTACGCAACACCCTTCATGTTAATTACTTCTACGCAACACCCTTCATGTTAACTACTTCTGCGCAACACCCTTCATGTTAATTACTTCTACGCAACATCCTTCATGTTAGCTACTTCTTCACAACACCCTTGATGTTAATTACTTCTACACAACACCCTTCTTGTTAACTACTTCTACGCAACACCCTTCTTGTTAACTACTTCTACGCAACACTCTTCATGTTAACTACTTCTACGCAACACTCTTCATGTTAACTACTTCTACGCAACACTCTTCATGTTAACTACTTCTACGCAACACCCTTCATGTTAACTACTACGCAACACCCTTCATGTTAACTACTTCTACGCAACACCCTTCATGTTAACTACTACGCAACACCCTTCATGTTTACTACTGCTACGCAACACCCTTCATGTTAACTACTACGCAACACCCTTCATGTTAACTACTTCTACGCAACACCCTTTATGTTAACTACTTCTACGGAACACCGTTCATGTTAACTACTTCTACCAACACCCGTCATGTTAACTACTTCTACGCAACACCCTTCATGTTAACATGTGCAGTGCGTTGCTTTAAAGCTGTGCAAAACGCAGTTTCCTATCGAAGGAAGGTGAAGGTCGCCCACTATTTACATTGCTACAACAGTGCCTCCTCGAATAAGCAACGAAATGTGTAATTAAACTTCATGTTCGAACCTGGGAATGAACAGAGGGTTCCGTGGATCGCCCAAGATGAAACGGATGCAGAAAATTTGAGGTATCTCCAAGTGAATCTATCTTGACATTGGTACAACTTTTAGTTGTGATCTGAACAATTATTTCCCGCCAATGGACACTACGGGTGATTATTTTGCCAGCAGCCTGTAATGATCGGCACTGGACCGTGGAGATTGTCTTGTGATTGTGACTGGTGACTGTGTTAGCCATTACACGGTTGCTTGCCTGTTCACTGGACTGTATCGTTGCTACCGGTGATTAATTGCTAATTTAACGGTCAGGTGTTCGCCGCGATGCCAAGGAAGAATGAAAAGTGTGCTGTTATAGCAGATCAAACACCCGAAGTCAATGCTGCTAATACGCTTAACACTGACGTAAAACAGCTCGTTCAAGACAGCGTAAGAACTGCCATCACAGAGCTGCTGGATACGGATGGGGATTTCATGAAATCAATTGTTTCTTCAGTCAGTAATGCTCTATCTCGCTTCATAGCGGACAACGAAGAGTTAATGAACAACCTGATCCAGAAGATAATTAAATCACAGGAGTTGGACAGTGTCAAACAAGACGTATACGCCGCCTGCCAAATGGACATAAAACGAGTGTCGGACAACGCAGCTGCCCTGCAAGAGAGGATCGCAGATCTCGAAACGGCAAAACAATCAATTACCGACGAGATTGACCAAATGGAACAATACAGCAGACGCAACTGCCTCCTCATACACGGTGTGTCGGAGAACGATACTGACACGTTGAAAGCGGCTATAGATGTGTTCAACACAAAACTCGGCCTCGACGTGAACCGTGACGTCATAGACCGCAGCCACCGACTCGGGCAGAAAACAGACACCAGCCGTAAACCTAGACCAATCATTGTCAAACTCAAAGACTATAACGTCCGCAATGACATTTTTATGGCAAAAAGGAGACTGAAAGGGTCCCGGATTGTCGTTACCGAAAACCTAACAAAGAGAAGATCGGAGTTGCTAAGGAAGTGCCGGGAAATGAGGGATGTCAAAGCGACATGGACAATTGACGGTCGTGTAGTGTGCCTCCTGGTAAACGGGAGGAAGGTCACCTTAACAACTGAACAACACCTGCGACAACTTCAGCGTCGTTAGGGAGATCGTGACTATCATGGTCAGTATACCGTATGGTCCTTGGCTTTTCATGGCCAGACTCCAGTGTGACTAACATGCCTAGTCACCTGCTTTGTGGTTTTTCCTTACTTGTTATTTTCCTTATTATCCTTCTCACCCTTCACTTGTGTTTAATCAAAGTAACGTTTAATTGTAAATTGCTTTTGAATGTCATTATTACAAAACCAAACGTGACCTATTTTAACGATTTTCTTAACGCTATGTCTAAACTCGTTTTAGCTATGTTAACGTTATTGCATAGGCTCACTTACAAAATGTTATCAAAGGACTTTATAGTACCAATTATGTTTTCTATAAAGCATTTAATGTTTTTAATATATGCTGTTTTGCTAACATTTACTCTTGAGCGAACTGCTCCACATGAAATGACGTTTTATTTAAATAGTGCAATTTCATATCATTTACATTTTAGTCTACAGCTATATGGTGTGCATCGATGTGTATTGATATAGGTCAATATTCACGTTGTTTTCCTTTTTTGGGGAGGGCAATGTTTATACATTTTCTTTTCACTACGTTTAGTGTTAGATATTTTACATTTTTTTTTGGGACAGTGCACTATGTATAGTATTTCCTCAAACATTAGTGTCTACTTAATAATCATGTTGTGTTTTGTTGCTTAATAATCATGTTGTGTTTTGTTCGATATACTTATTTGCTTATTCTCACTCTGCGTTCATGTTGTGGCAGTACATATGCTGTAATTTACTTTTACTCTTCTTGCGCTGATGCAATAAGTACATTGTGTTATATATACATGCGGAATATTCGTAATATTCTCTTTTATAAAATGTATTTGTATAATGCTCAGGGTATAGCTTGTGTAGCTCTTTCACTACGTCTAGTCTATGTTTATATGATGTGTCCTGTAAACACAGAGCACTATTGTTTATTCAATTTTCCAATATGATTGATAACAATTATTTCTTAGCGCAATTTGGTGGTCTAGAGAAAAATTCTCTCTATCACATATTAAAAACGGATGAAATGAATGAAGATGGGGATGTTGAACCATTTCAACATTCACCATACTTCGACGATGATAATTTAATAAACCATTTAACGAACAAACAAAGCAAATTTATCGTGCTAAGCCTAAACTGTCAGAGTTTAAATGCAAAAATTGACGAAATTAAAATAAAGCTAAAATCATTCAGAACTAGTGGCTGTGAGATCAATGCTCTATGTTTACAGGAAACATGGCTCGATGAAGAGGCTGACACTTCTTTATTTCAAATAGATGGATATACATTAATATGCCAAGGCAAAATCTGTAGTGCACATGCCGGCTTGGCAATCTACCTCAGCAACAAATACAAATCTGTAAATATCCGTGCAAATACAGACACTTGGGAAGGTCAGTTTATTGAAATAACATGTTGTGCCATGAAGAAAAAAATAATTATTGGAAACATATATAGACCACCAAGAGATATTATCGAAAACTACCGTATATTTACAAAAGAGTTTGCATCAAATTTAGTTGATTTACAAAAATCTAAAAGTGAAATAGTAATTGCAGGAGATTACAATATTGACTTGCTTAAAATTAACGAAAAACCCATAATATGTGACTATTTTGACACAATCGTTTCACATGGTTTCTTCCCTAAAATTACTGTGCCAACACAACTTTCAGAATATAATGGAACACTCATTGATAATTTTTTATGCAATTTGTCAAAAGGATTCTTCAAATCCTCAGCTGGTATTTTAGTGAGCAATATTTCTGATCACTTTCCGTACTTTCTAAATCTGGATTATGTTGAAACCACTAGTGCAATACCAAGGTTTATACGAATAAAACAACAAAGTCCTGACTCGCTCAATAAATTTAAATAATAAACTCAAATATTTATAATAAACATAACACAGATATTCATGCGGATCCGAATGAAAACTACAATATCCTCGATGAAATTGTTACTGCAGCTATGGATAAATTTATACCTATTAAAATAATTAAATTTAACAAGTATAAACATAAGAAAACTCCTTGGATTACCAATGGCATTATTGTGTCGATAACATTTAGAAACAAATTGTATTCGAGAATGAAAACGACTCAAGTAAATACAGAGCATTATCATGAACTTAAAACTGACTTACATACTTATAATAAAATTCTTAAGAGTAATATTAGATTAGCTAAGCAAATGCATTACCAATCCAGTTTTGAAAAGCATAAGCATAGTGTTAAAAAGATGTGTTTAATTAAAGAAATTATTCAGAAAAGTCAAAAGAAAGACCAATTTCCAGATTTGTTCAAGGTCGATGGGGAAATGATTAGTGACAAATGCATTATTGCAAAAAAATTTAACACGTTTTTTACTAATGCTGGTCCTACTCTAGCCTCTAAAACAACTACTAGTGGAGGTAAATCATACAAAGATTACCTGAAAAACCCGATATTTAATCCGATTGACATGGAAACTACTGTTAATATAATTAATCGTTTACCTCCAAAATCAACTTGTGGAAAAGACGGTATTTCAACACAATTACTAAAATTAACAAAAAATGATATCAGCAAAGCAGTCACTCTAATTATTAATCAATCAATAATAACTGGTATATTTCCAGACAAATAAAAAATTGCAAAAGTCATACCCCTTTTCAAAAAAGGTGATGTTTCTGACTTTAACAATTATCGTCCTATTTCTATCCTGCCAGTGATTTCAATTTTTTTGAAAGGGTTGTGTTTGATCAAATCCACGATTACTTCCATTCTAAAGCGTTATACTACAATAGCCAATGTGGGTTCAGAAAGAAACATTCTACTGAGCTTGCTACACTCGAAATCATAGACAGAATTATACAAGAACTTGATAAATCGGTTACTCCAATAAATATATACCTTGATTTATCAAAAGCATTTGACACAATTGATCACAATATATTGGTACAAAAGTTAAATTACTATGGAATAAATGACAAGGCTCTGGACCTTTGTAAGAGTTATTTACAAAATCGTAAGCAGTATGTAGAAATTGAAAATGTTAAGTCTAAGGAAATAGTCATCAACACTGGTGACCCTCAAGGTTCAATTTTAGGGCCGCTCTTATTTATTATATATATAAATGATATAGCACTTTCTAGTGAACTTTTCAAATTCATAACATATGCTGACGACACCACCCTCACTAGTACACTAAAAACATTTAATGATTCAGAAGGCCAAATGCGAAGTGAAAATATTAACAAAGAACTAACAAAGATTATTAATTGGTTAAAAGCTAATAAATTGTCACTAAATGCCAACAAGACAAAATTCATGATTTTTCATATACCTCAAAAGAAAATAGAATACCCTGTGTTACAAATAGATGGGGCACACATCGAATGTGTAAACGATTTCAATTTTTTAGGCATCACAATAAATAACCATTTAAACTGGCAGAGTCATACAAACAAAATAGCAAATAAAATCTCTAAAACAATAGGCATACTAAATAAACTTAAACATTTTTTACCACCTAATACATTATATATTATGTACAATGCTCTTATTCTCCCTCATATTAATTATGGCTTACTTTTATGGGGTCACCAGGCACATCGAATTTTCAAATTACAGAAAAAAGCAATACGAATAATATCCTTAAGTAAATATAATGCTCACATAAGTCCTATTTTTAAAAGACTTTAGTTGCTAAAGTTGGATGACATTTATAAAATCCAACAATTAAAATTTTACTATAAATTAATTAATAATCTTTTACCCTACTACTTCAATGTATTTCCAAACACACACATCTATAATATTCATCAGCACTGCACACGTGAAAGAAATAATCTGTATATGTCCAGATTCAAACACGAATTTGCAAAAAAATGCATTAGACATAACATAGTTGAGACAGTTATAAATACACCAAGTATTGTCATTAATAAAATTTACACCCACAGTCTGTATGGTTTTTCAACATACACAAAACACTTTTTTATATTAAATTATGAATCCTGTTGTCGTATTCATAATTGCTTTATATGTAATTCGTAATACGTATTGAAATGTATTCCTAAGTATCCATGTGTACGTCAATTTGTACAAGAGTACATTTAATCAGTCCTTGTATTATGTATGTATGTTGATACACTGAGTAATTATAAACTGTAAAACAAGGCATATGCTATTCTGATTTGTGACATGTAAATTTTGATGTTGATTATATTTATGGGGTGGCTCCTGTGCTAGCGATATTGTATATCTTAATTGGAGTCTCCCGACCTTATCTAGTACTCATGTTATTCATTGTGTATATATCGTATTTATAGATCAAATAAACTGATTCTGAGTTCAGAGTTCTATTGTGATGGCGTGCAACCGTATAAAAGTAGATACGTTTTCTATTGATATACAACTCGCTCTTCTGAAGTATATGCCTATTTCTTTTACATGTTAATTTATGCACTCAGTAGATACTATTTTTATTTCAATAAGTTATAGTCCTCAGTGAGAAAGAATACTTTCAGATATCAAATCAACACTGTTCCTTTATTATTAGCATGTACACCCCCACTAAAATTACGTTCGTTTTGACAGAGATGCCACTATGATGCATACATCTGTAGATGCATACATCTGTAATAATTATTATATTATTTGCAAGGTTGTATTGACTCGTTCTTTACTCGTAAAACACGAGTCTCTTAAAGTAATAAAAACAACAGCAGAATAGTTTTTAATTGGAATGCTATTAAAATCTACCCACCCCCTAACAGTTAATGGTATACATAACATTATATCTGATATCGACAGCTTCACAAGCCAACATTTCAAAAATTGTTGCATAACGCTTAACTTGGTGACCTAGTGTACGTAGCTAATAGGTCACGTTGGTCATTGTAACATCGAATTGATCGATGTAATGTCATCACGGTTCACTGCACACGTGTACTTATAGCATAATATACTCGGCAAACAGTAGCCCTTTTATATAGTCGTTTATGTAAGCATACGTATCTCCGATATGCTTTCGACAGGTTCTGTTGTAACGCTATCAACACGAGGACTTAACAACAGCCAAACACGCCGTTTCCTACGCAACAATCTTCATGACAAATTCATGTTAACTACTTCTACGCAACACCCTTCATGTTAACTACTTCTGCGCAACACCCTTCATGTTAACTACTTCTACGCAACACCCTTCATGTTAATTACGTCTACGCAACACCCTTCATGTTAACTACTTCTACGCAACACCCTTTATGTTAACTACTTCTACGCAACACCATTCATGCTAATTACTTCTACGCAGCACCCTTCATGTTAACTACTTCTACGCAACACCCTTCATGGTAACGTTTGCAGTGCGTTGCCTTAAAGCTGTGCAAAACGCAGTTTCCTATTGTGATGGCGTGCAACCGTATAGAAGTAAATAGTTTTTCTATTTATATGGAACTCGCTCTTCTGACATATATGCCTATTTCTTTTTACCTTTTTATGCATTCAGTAGATAATATGTTTGGTTACAATAAGTTACAGTCCCCAGCGAGAAATAATACTTTCTTATATCAAGTTAACACTGTTCTTTTGTTATTAACAGGCTGTCCGCTAAATTAATAAAACAAAACGATGAACATACCGGTACATTATGTTCGGCGTTTCTCACAAAAAGGGGCCACCCATAAAGTACGTCATACAATTTTAGGAGAAGTAATTATACTATTTGCATGGCTGTATTAATTCGTTATTTACATATAAAATATAAATCAGTAAACGTAATACAACAACAACAGTACAGTAGTTTTTAATTGGAATGCTGTTGAAATTGACGTGCCATCATCTCAAAAATCGTTACATAACTCTTACCCAGAGATCCCCCGCTCCGTGTACCATTCTTCGCCCCAAAACAGCTTCAGTTACACAAATAACACAGCTAGGGTAGGTCAGTATGTTAGCTAGGTAACGATAGGTCTTTGTTGTGACCGTAGGAGCATGGCTTAAATTATTTTGGACGAAAACGTTCACTTCTCGTTTACTGCGCAGATGAAATATTTTTAATGTATACTTGGATTGACATACTTACGTACCGATGCACATACGCGGGCACGCAAGTACCATATCCATACGAAAAAGCCACATATGCACGCAAGCACACACGCGCACCGCACACGTGCACACGCACACACGAATGTGCTAGAGCATCAGACTCTCAATCGACAGAACCCTGGCTCGAATCCTATGCTGCCGTGTCGAACCTTGGGCAAGTTCAGTCACTCTACGTTTCTCCAGTTCACTCAGCTCTATCAATGAGTGAGTACCTTGCTATATACAGTGGTGGATATTTGTGTACTGATAGTCTTCCCCATTAATTGCAGCGTGGCTATAGATGCTTCCCAGAGAAGTCGAGATTGTGTTCGATTGAACAGGTCTGCCAGGAAGTAAAGTGTAAAGCGCTTTGAGCAGTCATAAGGACTGGATACTGCACTATATAAGAACTTACCTTTACGTCCACACGCACGCACACACGCACGCACCCACGCACACACGCAAACACGGGTACTTTATGGATGACCCCTACGGTTTTTCAGTTGCGGAATAATTTTAGTAGCTCTTGTAGTACGTCACGGGTGTTATTTGCAGGAGGCACGATGCGGCTACCTTCTACTGCTGATGGCCGTGTTCTGGGTGGCCGAGGCTCTCCCCCTCGCCATCACCTCTCTCATCCCCATCTTCCTTCTGCCTATCTTCGGCATCATGAGCACGATGGCAACGGCGCAGGCGTTCGTCTCGGTGAGTTGGCTAAGGGTCGATCGCATAAGTTCGCAAAGTCCGAAAACGTTATGCTTCAAACCCCCACCCCACCCCACCCCACCCCTAAGTTGTGTATTTCAATGTCTTTATTGATTAATGGGTAAATAGACCAACCGTTATTTTATTAGTCGAAGTCTTGCTTAGCACGTTTTGCCTGCGAAACACGTTTACCTTCATCACTATGAACCAACTAGCAGCAGTTAACCAATCTAACCTGATTTATGTGATTTTCGAGACGAATTGTTAATAAAAGAAATATTCGCTTAAAGTGTCCTGTAAGAATAGCTTTCATGGCAATCAAGCCGAAAGATGTTTCCCCTTTGTCATTGAACAATAACGTGATAGAGACAATAGCTTTCTCATTATAATTATAAGTGTAACGTATTTAGCATTTCAGAATGCGACAAGGGGACAACTTTGGTCATCCGTTAATATGCCATGCTAAATTGTAGCGGCGTAACACGTTATATGGGGGAAAAAAAAATGGCAAGCGGCGTGGACCAAGGACACCACCCCACCCTCTAAATACGCCACTGGCGTCTCACGACGTATACCTTAGGTACATTTTCCCGCAGGGCCCAACGATGTTGTTTATTGGCGCCAACGTAATTGCTCTGGCAATTGAGAAGACGAACTTACATCGCCGTGTCGCGTTCAGGATTCTACTCACCCTCGGGGTAAGGCCAAAAAGGTAAGACGCTCTTTTTTCATCTCCTCGAGTACGTATTCTAGGGTGAACATTGGTGGACACACATTGTCTGTCTCGCATTTGTAGAAGTTCTAGGTCGGCACTGAATTGGTGCACAAAAATGGTGCACATAATTTGTCATTTGTTAACTGATCTGGAGCTGGTTTGGTTAATTACAATGTTAGAATTGTCTGGTTTGTTTGCTATCAAAGTATATTTCACAATTAGCAATTATTTGTTCAAATTAATATGTTAACTTGTATATTAAATTACTGTAGTATACTTACTGTCATAAATGTCATCGAAATGAAAATCTCAGTATGTACATTCATATAGGACCCGGTGGGTCCAATGATACAGTTTATTACACTGTGTACACTGCCTGCTCGGCGTCTCTCACACGCCCGACAGGGAAGCAACTCCGGCCGCTGGGTGCAAATTCCAGATAGAGACCACCACTACATACATGTCTGTGAGTCCATGACAGGTTACACATTTACCCTCTGTGTGGGATCTTTTACTTCCCCTGTCACAGACACCAGATAGATGGGACCAACGGCATTTAGTGTCTCTTCCGAAAGACACAGGCAACGTAAGGTGAACGAAATTGCCTAAGTTTCGAAAGGGCGGCAGGTGGAATCGAACCACCGTCCGCTCGATCGACAGATGTATCTGAAAATATTGGCATATTTTGTTGTATCGCCAGATCGTGTATTTTTGCAAATATTACCATGCCCTTCTGGATTTGGTTTTGCACTGTCTCTAGCCTGATCACACCGGATGTAGAATTAGCGCCCTCTAGTGAGTGATATATGGGATCTGGCAAGTCAGCTATTTGAGCGCACTTAAAGACTGATTACTGTCTACCATTTTATGAATACATTTTCACTGTACGACCCTATTCACGTGCAATTACATACCTGTGTATGTTTGTGTGTGTGTGTGTGCGTGCGCGCGTGTATGTTTGAACGTGTGTGTGTGTGTGTGTTTGTGCGCATGCGTGCGTGTGTCCGGGCGTCTGTGCCTGCGGATGTGATAAGAAAGTTGTGTTTGGTGTAGTTTTCTAAACAGAAAACAAAGAGAGAATAATGCTACAGTATAGGACCTGAATCTCACCAGTGTAAAGGCAACTAGGAGGAAGAACAAGATAGACACAATAATGGCAAGTTGGTGTGTCTAATGTCTATATTTGTCGTTAATACGCCGTGCGGTCTTGGTTGAATGAACACCACTCGTGGTTGGGGTTTGCGATATATACGTGTTCAGTCATCCGTAACACCACACAAGTTGAACACTTATCTTATTGAATTGTTGGATACCATTTGATTAGAACGTTACCCGTGGATATAAAAGTGCATGCTTTTATATAAGCAGGCTATAGTTGTAGTTTGCACGCGCATCGACATGCAATGTGCAGTTATTATATTGCGCTTATCTTAAAAGGTCTTTAAACTTGATCCCCTTTACGCCACTATATATATATATATATATATATATATTTATATATATATATATAGCTTTGTCTACATATTTTAGAGGCCTGTTTTAGCTTGCTTCATTTGGTGCATCCAATATGACAATATATTTCTCGGAATCACATTACATCTTGTTTAATTGAGTGCGTCCGCCGTAATTATTTTTGATAACAAATTTCTTGGAATCCTAGGTCTTATCGAGAAGCACCTGAGAATGGTTCAGCATTGCCGATCTTGGTCAGAACGTGTGGCACTGAGACCGTAGGAACTGGAACTTAAACTCAAACTGATCATGTCTTGGCCAGTTGTAAAGAGTGCCCGCGTGTAGAGGTTTCAACGTTACAAATCTGTTTCTAGTCTCCTATGCCCACGCGTATACTCGTGTAGGCCGCTTTTGCATTTAGTGGTGAGGGATAGTATAACTTGGGTTGTTCTAGGCCAGCGGTTGTCAACCTTTTTGTTTCCAAGTTACCCCCGAGTCCAACAAAACTTCCAGGAACCCTCCACATAAGCCCCTATGCTATTATGGCACCCACCGCCTATTCGCTAAAAAGTACGTTCTTTTATACAGTGAGGTATCCAGTCCTTCGACTGCTCAAAGCTCTTTACATTTTACTCCCTGGCAGACATGCTCAATCGAACACCATCACGACTTTTCTACGAAACGTTCAGCCACGCTGCAATTAATGCCTCGAAGACTAATCACACACAAATAACCACCACTGTCTATAGCCAGGTACTCATTAATACAGCTGAGTGAACTGGAAAAAAAACTTGCACATGGTTCGACACAGCAGCACAGGATTCGAACACAGGGTCTTTCGATTGAGAGTACGACGCTTTATTTTTCAACTACCCTGACAAGTGCGCTGTTGTCTGGTGTTTCATGACACTGAAATCCATGTTTTTCCCCAGATTGAATACATGTATATGTTCAAATATGTCAGGGTTCCTGATGAGGCACAAGTTTTCCATAGTTTGAGTTTCATTTTGAATGCTTCGACTCGTTCATGCTGGCCAATGCTGTTTTATTTGCACCGCGTCGTTTTAACTAGCTGTTTTAGGAGGCAGAGAGTCTTGATAGACGATGTTAATGCGTCCTTTTGTCACATTCTGGTACTTCGGTAGCGTCCGCTATGGCAGTGTAGGTCGATTTTGGAGTGACATTCCCTGTATATGGTTGTATGGTTTGGATAACATGATATGTGAACATGTACAGTATAGAGACGCGTACACGAGGAGAAGATTGCCGGCTATTGGTGGTCGTTTTCATAGTTTGACATGTTGACATGGTCAGACATTTAAAATGTTTTACATTTTACCAGGTAATATAAAACTATACTTTTCTCCTGCCATCTCGCGGACCCAAGGGCAGTTTTCTGCGGCACCCCAGTGGACCGAGCACACCCAGTTGAGAAACGCTGTTCTAGTATTTTAAGGCTCTTCGTTCTACTGGTGCATTCGACAGCGTGACAGTCAGAGCGAGTTTTTGGAATCATGTTTTGCGTCATCATATACCGACGCTCGGGAAAGCCGAAAGGAGGATTATTTTCCCACTTCCGGTGTCGTCCTCTGTATACCGTATTTATTTATTGCATAACAACAACGACACTTATAAGTATGATGTGAATCTGTCGCAAGAAACACAGCTGCATTTGTCACTTAACTATCACTTAGCCGTTTCTCACAAACCACACATGCAACATCAGCTAGGCAAATTAATTCAATTAAAACGTGTCCTTAGAGGAGGCTATTTTTTCGTGGAAGTTCGTCCTGTCATCACGTATTGTGTGTCGTATCTCTAAAGATGCTCAGGTTCATGTTGACGCCATGGTTCGTGTCGATGTTCATGTCACTGTTGTGTTCGAGGTTGATGATTGGGTCCACGTTGACGTCATGGTTCGTGTCGTCGTTCATGTCTCTGTTGTGTTCCAGGTTGATGCTTGGGTTCATGTTGACGTCGTGGTTCGTGTCGATGTGGATGTGTAACACGGCCACGACGAGCATGTTGCTACCGATCCTCGAGTCGGTGCTGAGACAAATTGAAGAGAGCGGCGACGAAAACGACGCTTCAGGTACTGGAACAATCACATCTCTTCTTTATGTTCTTCCTCCTCCGTTTCTTCTTTTTATTCGTCTTCCACTTTTCTTTCCTTTTTTTTTCTAGCTTTCGTATGTTTCTTCTTGTTCTTATCATTTTGCTTCTCCTTATTTAATGTCTTCTTTTTCTTCTTTTCTCCTTCTGTCGTCGTTCTCTTTAATCTTTGTTTACTTCATCTTCTCCTTCGTCGTCTTGTTGTTTTGTCGTTTCTTCTTCTTTCTCTTCTTCTTCGTCTACTTTTCCTCCTTCTTTATCGTCTTATTGTCCCATAACTGGTCACGTTAATGACCATACCCTCCACATAATTCTATCCTTGGCAACTGTCAGAATGTATTGCACGCATTGCTGTAGAGTAGTCATTGCTTGCCTAAGATGATGTGTTCTCATAAAATAAGAATTTGTTTATTCAGTCAGGCAGTTTCTCAATATGTCCAAGAAATTGCAACTACATTTTATCGTATCCTGGAATTGTCTTTCCACGATCTAATTAAGCACCAAAGCGTGTTAACTCGCACGTCTATGCTGTGTGTGGCAACAACTCGACTCATTTAATCGAAACTTATATTTGTAATTAATATAGCTTAAAATAAAACACGACGTAGTATCTTTGTTATAAGGTTGTTTAATATATCATTGTATATTATAATAAATGTATTATAATTAATATCCTCTGTCGTTTTAATTGTGACTCTATTGGCCGTAGGAATGAACAAGCATTGCTCCAAGAATCTGTCCCAGTTCGAGGAACCTCACCGAGCTTGCTGTGCAGATGGAGCGAAATCCATTAATTTTGAGAAGACGCCAGGGTACGTTCCATTTCTGATGAAAGCCATCCATTTGTGAGTCAATTACAATTTATCAATCGAAAGACTAATTTACACCATCAGTTTTATATTCTTATTACCAAACAAAATAAAACTCACTGTGATCATCGAGCGTGATTTTGATTACTGTGAATAACATTGTTAGACTCGGACAGTATGAAAATTACTCATTCTCAAAACATATTGATACAAACTATCTGACTTTGTACACCGAATGTACCACTATGAATACCAGTTGTTGCTATATATACGCTGACAACGCATGCTCATGCACCACAGTACCTGCTCCCCACCCTTACTGAAATGTCAAGAAGAGAAGGACGCCCGAGAACCGGTCATTGTCGTTGACGTAGCTCAGCCGGGCGCTGACGGCTCTGACGGCTCTGACGGCTCTGACGCCAGCTTATCCCCAGCTTCGCAGAGTTACGCAAAGAGGGATCCGGAAGGTTTTCGCAAACTCGCCATCGGTTTGACACTCAGCATCTGCTACGCCGCCAACGTCGGTGGAGTGGCGACCATCAACGGAGCCATCCCGAATATGATTATGAAAGGGGAAGCTGACCGGTGAGTGTTTGTATGTTGCCATTTCACTGTCGTCTTTGTAACGAACATTTCGTCTATCCCCCCCCTCTCTCTCTCTCTCTCTCTCTCTCTCTCTCCCATTCCCCCTCTCTCTATCTCCCCCTCTCTCCCTCGCTCTCTCTCCCCATCTCTCTCTCTCCCTCCCTCTCTCTCTCCCTCCCTCCCTCCCTCTCTCTCCCTCTCTCTCTCAATTATGTTGAGTTGTTATTACATAATACAATAATAGCATTTTTTATTTTTTTATTTACTGTTATGTTTCGTACATAATTGGGCGTTTTTCAAATGCTAGTGCAAAATACAATTGGTAGTAATAATCATCAGAAAGATGTCGAAGTGGCTGCAAAAAAATTGAGTCACAATTCAGTCAACGAAAGGACCATGCTTTAATGTAAACTTGTGTAGTGTTCATCCTACACTACACAATACCATACACTCTAGCGACGTCCCTCTAGGGTGATTCTAACTGAAGCCTTGTGTAAGGGTTTATATAGCCGTTGTTATTCACGTTTGGTAAGCAAAACACCTTGGCGAGAAGCGCACGTACAGCATTAACCCCTGAGCAGGTGTTTATGTTGCCGTTGTTATACATGTGTGGCTAGAATAGCACCTTATTGGGAAACACACGTTGACATACACACAGGCACCTGGGCGACATCGATGCTATTTGCATTTATTTGTAGGCAATGGTTTGCACACCTCAATGAGAACTCTCCCGTCAACTTCACGTCGTGGGCAGCGTTTGGAGTTCCCATTGCTATCATCAATCTCGTCTTTCTCTGGCTCTGGATGAACACCTTCTACCTCGGCATCAAGTAAGTGTCTACGACTCACGATATAATGCCGTATTTAAGGCAGGGCAGACAGAGCAGATGCCCAAGGGCCCCATAAATATATATTTTATGGGTGTCTCCACAACATTCTTTTGTTGTAATTTCTTTGGAGTCGAAATGTTGTTAGACGTAACTTGAGTGCATCAGTATGATGCAAATTGTTGTTCTAAATTGGCAAAAGTCGTATGTTGCTGTGAATTCCCTACCGTAGACGGCAGGAAGGAGTGGAAATTATCTTGATACGATACCCGGCAAATCTTTGTCCATTCCTAAATCCGGCGCTGCCATGAACATCAAATACGCCACCGTGTGTAGCGCCACGAGATGCTTTATTCACAGCGATTAATTGTACATAGGTATGGGAAATATCAGCTCGGCAGTGAGGAACTGTAAGTTTGTAAGTGCTTTTATATCGTCATATTTGAACAGTAGTTTTGACTAGACGTCAGAGTCTGTGCGTGTGCGTGTGTGCGTGGCATGTGTGCGTGTGTGTAATTGCGCGTGTGTGTGAATATACTTGTGGATGTGTACGTGCGTGCGTGCTTATATATCTGCTGAACTTTGAATAAAACATCACGGGACACAACACTAAACGTATCCATTTTAGTAGAGGTTCAGTCACGGTGGACTTCCTGACGTATAATACATTCAGATAGTTTAAGTTTTTGACAGAAAAACACAACATATACTGTGCTATATTTATATCATTGATATCCGAGGATTTAGTTGCAAAAGATGTTATCTTAGTGTTTTATTATTATTATTATTAAAACCAGCTTAATTATTTATATTTCCAGGAGCACTTTCGGCTGCTTCTCTACGGAGGAGAGGAACAGAGATGATGATAAGGCGGTCGAGACGTATCTTCGTCGTGAACACAAGAAATTGGGACCAATTAGGTGAGGGTTTCTACGATACCCTTGTGTGCGCGCACGCGTGCACGCGTGAGTGCTTGCATTGGATGGACTCTATAGTTTACTCCGAGAGAAGGAAACGTACATATGTAATGCGTTTCGTCTCGACTCTTGCCACCTGCATACCCATGGATATTCCAAGCAGTGGCGTATTTTACTAAAATATTGTTTTCTTGTTTGACAATCGCAGGTATTTAACTGTAAACAACTTACTGTTAATTTCTTATATATATATATATATATATAATATATATATATACATATACACACACGTATATACACAATTATAACATATATACACACACACATATATATATATATATATATATACACACACACATACACACTCACACACACACACACACACACACACACACACACACACACACACACACACACACACACACACACACACACGTATATTCACACACACTCAAACACACACAGATACACACACAGATACACACACACACACACACACACACACACACACACACACACACACACACACACACACACACACACACACACACACACACACACACACACACACACATTAAATTGCATAAGGGTTTCCCCGAAATGACGTACTATCGTAACAATAACGTATATAATGTAACGTGCTATTCCAATATCCCGTCACACGTCCTATGTGTTCCGTGTTGCTAGCGTCGACCAGATCCTCGTGACGGTCTTGCTCCTCTCTCTGGTGACGTTGTGGGTGTTCCGAGAACCAGGATTCATGACTGGCTGGGCACACTTGTTCCCCAAATCGTAGGTTCAACAACAGTAGCAGCATGAACCTTGTGTTACGTTTGGTTGAATTGCACCAACTCGCTGTCTCATATATAATGTCTATATATTGGTATTTATGGTCAGAAGAAAAGTGCTTTGAAAGAAACATATGTTCGTCGCAATTGCGGCTCACAAAACGAAGCGAGGTATATTTCGGCAGACCTTTACATCATAGTGCCACTATGAGAATGGCAGAATTGCATCGTAGACGTATTGTCCACGTGAAGCTGAACGTACTGAGGCCAAGGCGCATTGACTTGTTACATCATTTATCTGTTTTATGTTTCGTTTTTCTCATTTGTGTTTATAACCATTTTCCTTTACTCTGGAAATAACTATGTATGACTCGTTTTTCCTAAACGTAGACCCGGGCAAACATCATAATACATTAAGATGATTAGTTTGACGGTTTAGAGATAGAGGTAGTTTTTTCGTAGCGGTTATCAAACATACATGGATTGAAAGGACGGTACAAGGATTCTCATGTATTAATCGTACAACTGTTATCATTATAAAACTAGCTATCACGTTAACATTTATGAAAGTACACTATTTGACGATGGCATGTTATAAAGCGAGCTACGTTTTCGACATTCATAGACAGAGTTTACTATAAGGAACTTATTGAAAAACCAGTTAGACAGTAAAATACAATTGGAAACAACTAAAACATGGTGGTTAACAGCGTTTTGTTTGAAATATAAAACTGGACAGACCTGGGTCATTTTAATACTGCAAAGCTCGTAAATTGCTCTTATTAGTTAACCAACGAATACAGTTGTACATTACTGCTAAAGACGCAGATAGCTGGTAAACATGAGTGTGTGTTTTACACAGATACATGGTCGATGCTACTCCAGCCGTCCTGATCGGGCTTTTCTTCTTCGTCATTCCGGCGAACTTCACAGGATCAAATGGAAAGGGAGGTTGGTCTGAGGAATTGTGGACAAGTTATTTACAATCCCATAACAATGAAACAATCTGCTACACACATTATACGTTCATGAATTTTGCCTTAAACCTGTATGTCTAAAATAACAGGATGTTACAAACCCCGATATGAATATATCGTATTTTATCTTATTGAATTTAAAGGGAAACGAAAGGCAGGCTTTTCGTTTTGGTCTTTTATTTCTTGTAGAAATTCTCTAGTGTACTTCCTGTAAAACCGTTAATCCGTCACTGGTGAAGCATTATATGTATCCCTATTATTGATGCAGGCACCGTGCCGACTCTGATGGATTGGGAGACGATGCAGCGTCGCTTCCCCTGGTCAGTCGTCATGCTGATGGGAGGCGGATTCACACTGGCGAAAGCTTGCATGGTGCGTTGTAACTATCGCCATGTAATTTAAAGAAAACTTTCAGTTATTACGTGTGAGTCGATTCCCGATTCAGTTGTACCAAGTAACTGCAGTCATCCTCATAGATGAGTGTTGTCACCTGCGGTTTATTAACATACAAACGTGGCTATGAACGTTGGTTCATTTGTTGTATTGTCAAATAAAATGTTTTGCTAAGAATTTCTTGGTGCAGCAAATGAAACTCGTTTCAATGTTTCGAATCGCAACTGCACTAAAAACATTAAAGATTATTAAAGCTGTGAGAGAAGAAATACATTTGTAGCTTACACTCCCACGCACGCACGCACTCAGACACGCACGCACGCACTCGCTCACTAATGCATCTTTTCGTTCCTGCAGTAAAAATCAACAACTAGCATATTACCGTAGTTCCCAACTGACGCTCACGACGCGTTCCATTGCAGATGTCTGGCCTGTCCAAGTGGATTGGAACCAATCTGGGCGTCTTTGACGTTTTACCACGTTGGTTCATGCTTTTCGTTATCCTTCTCCTGGTTGCGCTGCTTACGGAAGTGACGAGTAACCCCGCCACGTGCAGTCTGCTCATGCCCATTGTCGTCCCTCTCGTGAGTACCTGTGTTGCGAGTAACCGGAAGTGTTGTTCTACGGCTGCGTATGCGTTCATTTCCAGCTTGGTGATAAGCGTGATAATTTAATTTTAAAAACATCTTATTAGCGCCCATATATGTGATATATGTAATTCTATCCCTACCTGTTTTTGTGTCCAAACGTCGACGCCAGCGCAGGTAGTATAGTTTCTTCTGTGTTACTTCCAATTCCAATTTCAAGACGAACTAATCTGCACCGATATCTACAGACCCGGTAACGTGGCCAACTTCACAGATAAACTATTTAGCTATTACCATTTTATATGTTTCGTAGAAATTTAGTACTTACAGTTCACGTCACCGTAATTAAAGTCAGTCTACACATGGCGTGCCGTGTCAATGTCGAGACATGTAGTTAGCCTCGCTTTCAAAATTTATGTTGTGTTTGCATCGATTACTAAAACGAATAGTTTGACTTACAATTCACGTCAACGTAATTAAAGTCACCCTATACGTGGGGTACCGTGTCAATTTCGAGGCATGTAGATAGTCTCGATTTCAAAATTTATGTTTTGTTTGCATCGAATACGAATAGTTTGACTTCAATCCCGGCAATCCATCCCAATTGTTGTGTGTCTATTTCTACTGTTCTTCGGCACGTTGTATTTCGGCGACCCACTTCTCGATTGTACAAAGCTAAGACAAGTAGTATTTATATAGCAAGTTGACAACTTACACGAATTAGTGAGCCGTACGTTAGGACACACTTGTCCAACTTAACACTTACAAGCCGCATGAAAATCTAATGGGTTTGACCATTTTGCCCCCCCCCCATGATACCCTAGTTACACCATTGGTTACTGACTATTTGACAAGTAATAATAATAATACACTTCTATAGCGTCTATATCCTCAGGAATTTGAGCTCAAGAGACGCTACATATAAAAATCATAAGGTAAATCATAGACAGGGCCGCGCAAGAGTCATAAGTAGAAGAAGACACCGCCGAAGGTTTAGGGTGAGAATGCGATTTCAAACAAATAAATCTTGAGTTTTTTACGGAAAGGTATTATAGTTTCAGATGATTTTAAATTGATGGGGAGTTTATTCCAGATGTTGGGTGCGGCTACAGAGAAAGCACGTTTGCCAAAGTTCAGCATTGTTGTTGTGAGACAGTTGATCATGGTTAAAGCGGGTGATATCCATTGTTTGCAGGCGCTCCAGCTGCATCTGAACCCGCTCTACCTGATGTTTCCCGTCTGCTTCGCGACGTCCTTCGCCTTCATGTTGCCCGCAGCCGCCCCGCCCAACGCCATCGTCTTCTGCTACGGCCGCATCAAAACCACGGACATGGTGAGTTGGACTTCGTGACGTCAGCATGGCAGACTGGTGACATTACAACCGCGGGACGTTTGGTTTATGTTTGCATGTGCGTGTGTGTGTGCGTGGGCGCGTGTGTGTGCGTGTGTGTGTAAGCGTGTGTGCATTGCGAGTGCGCGTGTGTGTTTTCGAACAAAGATGCACGCATATTCGTGTACAAAATCGCCAGCGCGCGCGCGCACGCGCGCACACACACACACACACACACAGAGAAAACCTAACCTTGCTTAACCTTTAGACACGTGGGCTAGTTACTTCTACTAACTTTGTTTCCCCAATTCACCCAGGTCCTAGTTCATTTAGCCGTACACACCAGTGCCATAGGAGTGTGTACTTTAAGTGTGTCAATGTTCCTCCTCAAGTCAGTATTTCTTCTTGTCTCATTTCAAATTAACTTTGTGACAAGCAAACCTACCTTCACACGCATGAATGCATGGTAGAATGTTGCATCCTTCCCTTGTCGGTGTGTCAACGATTCTTACTCTAACGACTGAAGTCGACAAAAGGAAGCATTTTATTAAACTGACAGCCGATATAAACTATTCACATACCACATATTTTCACATCAAAGAACCAGATTCGCAATGAGCAAAACCGGTTGAGAAACCAGCCGATCGTGATCAGCTGTCGTGCTGAGAGCGCTACTACACAGAACCGCCCATATTTCTTTAACTAATTAACTATCCTAAAAATTAGACGATCACCTCTTTCCCAGACAGCAGAGCAACTGAAACGTGTCACGCATGAGTCTTCTTCATCTTCGTCGATCACTCTAGACGGGAACGCCTAACAAATGATGCTGTCCTCGTCAGTGCCTCCAGATTGCCATACATCTCCTCGTTCAGGTGTCTTCTGGCCACGCACGAGTGACAGAATGGTTGGCAGATGCCTACACCAACTAATTCATACCAACAACCCATCCATAATATTGCTATTGCCATGGTGTCTTTCTGTCGCCGAATACACGGGTTGAGTCGTGTAGTACGCCTGTGAAATCGATATCCTCAGGCGACATTTGTTTAACTTACTGCTCGCTGTTCCCTCTGAGTAGTAAAGGCGCTGCGCTGCACCAGTGAACGTTGCACGAGTCGACTCCAGTCTTTGCGGTTGTGTGCTAGTGTCTGTCCGGTCCATTCCTCAATGGTGTCTGTCCATCTCTTCCTGTGTCTTCCCTGCCTTCTTTTCCCGGCATTGTTCCTTGAAGAATTATTTTTGAGAGCCCGCTTGATCTTGTAACGTGACTATGCTATCTCAGCTTCCTCTTCTTCATTGTGGTCCGAAGATCTTCTTAGTCCCCCACGTGCTGAGCAATGCTTTTGCGGATTTCCTCAATGCTGACGTGGTCAGTGTAGGGAATGCTGCAATGTCTCTCGCGAGTCGTCTCAGTGTTCAGCATCGATGAACAGCCAATGAGGCTAACAGATGTCGTCGTTTGTTGAGAAGTTCGTCCTAGGGTTGTGTCCCTGTCATTGAATTAGTATTTATTAATCTACACAGGACGTCACGACAACCGGATATACAGCCTAGGGGAGAGCGATTTAATCGGCAGTGTGCTAGGTTTGGGCACATATATTAATTGTGTTTGATATAGTATTTGATATAGGGCAATAACGTTCTGTTTACTGGTAATTTGTTCTTATATAATATACTGTTTTCGCTATGGGCAAACTACTCCCCCCTGGAACCGTCGTCACCGATGATGGCTCCGAGGTATTTAAACTGTTTCATTCTTTCCAGTTCTTGTTCATTGGCAGTTATGTGTTCTCTGATTACATTGTTGCTCTTTGTCATTAGCTTGTGTTTGTTTCTGCGTTAATTTCCATTCCATATCCAGCTGATGTTTTATGTTATGACGTTTTAAATATCTGTATTTTAATTACTTTCGTGATTGATTATGAGTTCCTTTACCCGGAATCAGCCAAGGTGGTAATTATTAGCAAGAAGTTCGCTGAATTTGGCGTCATGAATGTGGGGAAATCGCTATGCTCAAAACACTGTTTTCAACATGGCAACTATAACAGTCGGTGATTTCCACAGTGGCGCGGTGACGTATGTTGACCTGTCTGCCCTGTTAGGGTTGCTTGTATTTAAGTTCACAAATTCCCAAAAGCGTATAGCATTACGTATAAATGAGTGGTGGTTTCGTCGTCATTACGTATCGCGGGGAAATAAATCACAACAGTGGCGCCACCTCTCGAGTGGAATACACATTAATGCACATTGCGCTATTGTGGCTATCAGTACTGGACGAGTACGGATGGTTATAGTCTTGGCAGCCACGCATGACGTATTGGTTGGGGCGGGTGGTGGTTTGAACGAGTTCGGAACACTAGGCTACACTTTTTGAACTTTGCGAACGTACGAGACCACTCCTTCCTTGGAAATATCGGGAAATCCGTGCGTTGATGTCTATTAAGTTTCACTACGGTCGAAGCATTTACCGTAATAACCACATATATTGGGACACCGTATGTTTTGGGACACCTTATGTTTTGAGACACCCTAAAAATCTAGAAAATAATCATTTTTCTTTACCGTATGTTTTGGGACACCCTAATAAATATAATTATCTTTGTCCCTATGTATTCGGACACACGGGATATAGGGCCAGTGAGACAGTCAAAATAGTTAGTAACAGGGTAACAGACAAGGACAACATGACGTCAGGACTTGTTTGTGTCCCTAAGTATTGGGACAGTTAATCTGAGTTTTAATTTTGTGCACCGTATGTTTTGGGACGGCTGAAAAGTTAATTATTTTTAAGTGTCCCAATGCATACGGTCATTACGGTATGTAGCATACCTGTTGACTAGCAAATATTAATTGTACCGATAAAACTGAAACAGGTCTTTGTTTGTTGAAAATGTCGATTAGAGGTTATAAATAGTAGTGACAAACATTGAGTAAAACCAGCTCGATTGGAGGTGGCTACGGCGTTGTGAACTAAACAGTCGTTGTTTATTTACGCCAATATAAAGCATTCTTTGTGATCCATTTTTCTTACACTGGTTTGTCCACGGGCATACTCATTCTTATGGACGACAAAAACATATTTGAAACAGACATAACAAAATTATATACCATAGAGGGGAAACCAACACATTAAAAAACGTTTTGTTACCTATAATGGTTAACCGTAAACCCGTTTGTTCGAAAGAAGGCAACTCCTGTTTAACAATGGGTACGGGTTACTGTGTATTTATCCTATGGTGGTAACATTTATGTTTATTAATGTCACACGCAGAGTTACTTTTGAATTATCTGAAAATTGGATCTGTCATTATATTATTTCGTAACAGTTCGTCACGTTCTGTCTGGGAGTGGAACATCTTTATTTATAATAAGCAAATAAAAAGCATGTAACGACAATGTCAAAAAGAAGACATTTCTGTCGGGAGACTCTCACTAAGGCTTATAAATATGCCGCTGATGTGAGAGCCACCCACCCAGTTGTAATTATTACCACAATGAGAGTAGTGTCAGACTGGGAAGGCAGTCCGGTAGTACCAAAGTAATAAATTTTTTTGATGTAGCATCTGGCCGCAAACAGTTTAAAAAACGTTCCAAACATAAAATAAAATATATCAAAAGTGAACATAATAGGTTTAACTAGAGCCGGTAACACTTACAGTGTTTTAGTGACACATTTGAGCCAAGTGTATCACTATACGACGTAACTTAGGCTAAACTATGTAAATTTGGACGAACTACGAATAACCTTAATACATATCCTCGAAAAACATCATTATTTTGCCAAAGTTTAGCACATAATGTAGTATACTATCCGCGGAAATATTTACTAAATGCATTTTATAACCATAGGCCCTACATGTTGAGACGTCTGAAGACTTCATAGTGTGATACCAGGGCCACAATATTAGTCACCAATAAATAAATCTTGATGAGTCATACTGTAAGATCAACCATAAGTATGCATATATGTAAAATTTTGTATGACTTGTATTATGAGCAATGTGTAAGCGTATATGTATGCTATTTTCTGAAGCGACATTATAACTTGTATTGCATGTGTGTGTATGTGTGTACACGTAGAACATGCGGTGGACATAGTTCATGCCACTGGCGGTATAATTACATTGTAGCAGTAAAATTAACCCATTCTGCTGAGAAAGATGTGTATCACCTCTGCCGGGACTTCACGTCCTTTATACCACATAATCGTAATAAATATCAACGACAGCGGCGCAGCTACGAATTGTACTATATTATCTAAACATATTTTCAAAGGGCATTTATGCACGATGAAACGTCAGATATGTCTCAGTACCTGGGCTACAGTTTTCTATCTTCAGATGTCATCCAAAACATCTTGATTGTGATTACATGCGCTTGAGATCTATATAAGTAACATTGACGGAGGTTTACGGACCCACCTGTTTACTACTTTTATATGTTGCCAAACAGCAGCAAGAAAACTAACGTTCTACACTAAACCATCCTCGCAAGCCAGGGTTGTTTGCCATGCAAAAGTAGCCCTGGCTGATCCCCTACGCGAAGTGCGGAAGTTAGACACGTTCTGTCATCGTTTTCATGACAACACACCAGATGCGTATCTTCAAATGTCATCCAAAAATCTTGATTGTGATTACATACGCCTGAGATCTATATAAGTAACATAGACGGAGGTGTACGGACCCACCTGTAGACTACTCATATATTGCTGCCAAACAGCCACAAGAAAACTAACTTTCTACACTAAACACCATGAATTGATATCCTTAAGTATGTCAAATACCCTCTCCAAATGTGTTTAAGGAACACAAATCCCAGAAAGGAGCGAACCTCTAAAAAGCACCAGAATTGCCACTCTATTAATATACCTTGACCCCGGAAATTAGATTACTGCTCCGTCCCCATTTGCGTTCATGACGGCGCGGGTCAAGCATGCGGAAGTTGGCCGGCGGGGGAGCGCAAGGCATATTGGGAAATTGCTAAACGTAATACGCGTCATGCTTTCTTCCAGATCAAGGCGGGCGCCATCTTGAACGTCATTTGTGTGGCGACGGTCGTTCTGGCGACGGAGACCTGGGGAATGACTCTGTTTGACCTTGCTACTCCGCCGTGGAACGCTACGGGGAATGGAACGATGGGCAACATGTGAACAGCGGCAGACTACGGGTGCATGTGACACTGTATTCAATTATGTCAACCAGAACGTTAATGAAGCATGATCATTTACAAATCTGACTAAGTTTGTTTTAACAGAATATGAGTTATTTAAAGTCGAATTTGTGGTCGATAGCTAGCTTTTTTCGAACTCACTTGGTACTAATATTTTGTATTTCTATTATTGTTTCTCTCTAAAGCGTGGTAGAATGGATTTTTTGGCTGGCAATAATGTGGTCGTGGATATATGTTTTATATATATTGATCATACGTTTAATTCCCCCTGAGTGCACACACTGTACGGTATACATGTATTATAAACTTTGCGCACACGTTGCCGAGTTTCTGTTATGATGCAATCAATCGGCGGCTGTTTCCACAATCGCATAATCTGGACAACTACCTGTTGCCTCCCGTTCTCCCTCAATGTGCTTCAGCATTCTTATTGGGCACAACATGTTTAATACTAGAATAAATCGTGTACCCCCTGCGAAATATTATGAAATGATTAAGGGTATTGAGGAAAAGAGAATCCTTTAGATAAGTAATTTGAGTGCAATACAAATTTACGCAGCCGTAACGAATCCGTACAGAAATATGCCAGCCATATGCGCTCAATTTGTTATTATGATATAATAATAACTGTTTCCGTGGAAATCATTACAGATAAGTAATTGTTTATTGAGCGGAGGTCCCCGGTGATTATAAAGGTGACTGGTTTTTTAAAACACAGTTTAGATATAAAGGTAGTATGTATGTATAAGGTGTATAACACTTCGTGTGGTGTGGAGGGGTTTTGGTAATTACACTGACGCAATGGTGTAATTAATTGATAACTCTCATCGATTTGGCGATGAAAATTAGTTGAGATTGAGGAAATTGTTATTGGTTACAGCAGATGCGACGTACAAAATGTTCAGTTAATTTGAGTCATTGCAAAGGTTCAAATGTTTGTGTTTTCTGCCGATGAAGTGGCCTACCATATTGGTAGGCCACATTGTTACGTGAATCTTTTTGTTTGTGCACAATAATGCAACTCGAGCGCGCGCGCGCACGCACACACACACACAAACACACGCTTGAATAGCAGTCTAACATTCCATTACAATGTAATCAGTATAATATTATGATAAAATAAGTACAGCGTATGCAATGCATACATAACAACATGTACGAAAGTGAAACTTGTGTTTGGTTGGTGTATTAAAGCAATTGTTTGTTGTTTGTGTATCTATCTGCTTCTGCATTCTATGTTTGTGTTACTTGGCTTCGACACAGCCGGAGGTAGATAGTGGGCCTATTGATAAACCTATATTTTAAAAATAAATATCAGGACAAAACGATCAAGGTTATTTTGAAGAATGTTTCCTTATGCATCATAGTAATTATATTTTATATGTTGGCTCAACCTAAGGCACAATCAATATTTTAATTAATAACTGAGTTGAATGAGTTCAATCAATTGTTACATGGGGCAAGAGCACATAGGCGGCCATTATACCGTTTACTTCATTTCCTGCAAGGTTTGTCTAACAAGCTTCTTGAAAATTTCACTTCGTATTTAATCTCCGTTGATACAAATGTTGTGGAAAATCCGTGAAATTATCTTACCTAGTTTTCTCAGATAAATCCACCAAAACCTGATACCCCTCAATTTCGCCCCAATCTGGTGACGGATTTTGAGATATTGGTGCGTTCGGCAAAATAGCCTCGGTGAAAATACGCGAGCATATTTATTGCTATCTCGTGTGAGATCTAATGCAGTAGTACATTTAGTATTCACTGGACCAACATGACTCATGTAAAAGTGCTCGAGAAAAATCCATGTGCGGGCGTGACCCGCATCCACGGCAACGACGAGGCGTTGGCCCTACGAGAGGGTTGCGGTGGAGACATCACAGAGATGGGAAACAAAAATGGATGTGGCTGGGCCACATAATGTGCATGGACCAACAGTGCCTGATACGAAAGTTATTCGATGCCACAACGAAACCACACCCGCCATACCCAGAGGGAACGTTGATGGCACTGTGTCCAACCTGGACTTTAACCGAAGCTTTACTGAGGGCCAACAATAAAAAAACTGAATAAAACAATTAAACAGCACGCGCTATACTACTGTCGTAGCTGACTCCCAATGCGCTCGAGAGCAGATTATAAATAGACTTGGTTACTATTAACATTATAATCAAAAGTCAGTTTTCAAATGTCACTATTACCCAGTGTTCAGTTGCGCGGGCCAAATTAAAACAATTATGTAACCCAGTAGACCAATATTTAAGTCTGCAGCGTGTTCTGATCTTGTCAATCTTTCTCTATGAAAGGTAAGTTCTTATATAACACAGTATCCAGTCTTTACTCCCTGGCAGACCTGTTCAATCGCACACCATTGCTATGCTGCAATTAAAGTGCGAAAACAAACTGTTCGTACACAAATATCCATCACTGTCTATAGCCAGGTACTCATTCATACAGTTGAGAGAACTGGAGCAACGTAGAGTGAACGAACCTGCCCAAGGTTCGACACAGAAGCAGAGGATTCGAACCCGGGTTCTCTTGATTGAGAGTCTGAAGCTCTACCACTGCGCCACTGCGCTCCACTATGTTTGCGAGACAGATATGAACTCAAACAACGAAACATTAAAAAGAACCCAATCAACGGAGACGAGACGCCACCATCCATAACCGTTAAACGAATGAAACACATTATCAGCTGATAGTGTATTTCCTAGCAGCGTGAATAATTATTTGTAATGACATAATCGACAAATACCACAGGGTCTCACATAAATATAAACAAGTTGTGGTCTCGATAAGCAACGCGCACAAGTGCATCGCGATCGGCGAGTGACGCAATGCTTCTCGCGGTGACGGTGTCTAAGAGAAATATCGGACGGGGCAGCTTTGCAGTGACAGGCTCACATATGTGGAATAGCTTGCCAAAGTGTGTGCAATCGGTTGGAACATTGGCAGCTTTCCGGAAACAACTTAAAACCCATCTATTTCGCTTGCACTACGTGCCTTGGTGCAAGCACTGCTGCCACATCTAAATGACACTGGTTTCTATTTTATAGTATTGATTGGTTTTTAATTTCATTGTTTGAAATTGTATTTTTACACCCTAATTTATTTTTATCTTAGCTTATTTATTTAATTAAATTATATTTTAGCATTTAGTCATTTTAATAAGTGAAGCGCTTTGATTGGTATTTACTTACTTAAAAAGCTCTATATTAAAAAATTGAATTATTATTATAAACAAAATACGTCCTTATCCACATGCCGTCTTAAGTTTATGCTATGTGTGGCAATCTTAATAACTATTGTTAAAAGAGAAAATATTCAATGTAGTCAACAAAAACAATGAACAACAAAAAATCTCCTTTCTGCAGTAATATGATGTAGGTTGTTGACTATTGAGTAGCGATGGCGTTTTTGAACACATCACGAATAAGACTAACGCGGGATAGGATAGTATAGACCCTACAGTCATTTAGCTTGGAAATTCTCTAATTATTTCTAGTAGTTTGTTATGCATGCTGGTAGTTCTGTTGTCAGTGGTTTGCTGCTTGCCCCAGTTAATATCAGGAAGGTTGAAGTCACCTGCTATAACTACATTAGGATAATTTTTTGTGATCTGTACAGTTTTGTTAGGGATTCGTGGAGAGCTTCAAGGGATTGAAGGTGGTCACTGGGGGGTCGGTAGTAGGATGCAAAGTATATGGATTTGTTTCGTGTGAAATGGATTTTGTCCATACTATTTCACAGCTTGAGTTTAGTTTTGTAAGTGGTTCTGCTACAATGTCATCGCGGAAGGCTATGAGAACTCCACCACCATGGGTGTTTCTGTCCTTTCGGATGGCGCTATAGTTAGGTGGTAGGAACGAATAGGTACGGTAGTTTTCGTCTATTTTGGTTTCAACTAGGAATATGATGTCAGGATTATTTGACTGAATAGTTGTTTTTAATTGGGTTGTCTTTGCGATGCTTTTAACACTGTTGGTATTGATTAGAATTCCGCTAAGTGTGTTACGTTTGGTTTTCTTACGACGTTCAGGGGTTGATGCATTTTGAGGGTTTGGTCCAAAGGTTGGATCCCAGGATTGGGATGTACGACTCGTGTTTGTTTGAGAGATCTGTGTGTGTGGGTCAATGTTTTGGTTATTTTGGTCTGTGTCACTAAGGCTGTTATATCGGTTGTGAGAACATTCAAATAAGTGGTCTTGGAAGAAGGAATGACTGTAATTAGGATGGTCGCATTTCATGCAGTGCCAGGAACAGGAACTGTTACAGAGGAGATTATGTTGATCTGGACTTACGTCACAACATTTAATGTGTACCCATTGGTTGCACAGGTCGCAGCAGACTGCTCGGTGATTTGAAGCAACAGGCTTTTTTTTTTACAAAATCCACAGGGGTGTCTGACTGGGCCGGGGTTTGTTTGGATGTCCCCACATAGGATTAGTAGGACAAGATAACATGTTTTGTGTCCCGATGTAGGGATTGCATAAGCCAGTTTGGTGTGGTACTTGTTACGGAAGTCTCTGGTGAAAGCTCGTGCCAGTCTAATACTTGTGTCAGTCCAGCAAGACCTGTCATATGTTAGCAGACCATTTGGATCGTCCGTGAATCGGGTATGGTCCAGGTGTATCGGGAATTTGGGTACGAATGCAATAATGATGCTAATCAGAACTACCACTGGTGTGCCCATTTTGGGTGGCACCATCATAAGAGCAGCTATTGCACAAGCTGCTTTGCTTGTACAGTTATGTTAATGCAGTAAAACAAAAGCAAAAACAAGATATTATATTCCACTATAGATGTGGGTATTGTTTTTATGATTAAGTTATATATCACAGCTAATATAAAATCACAGTAGTAAGATCACAGTAGATGTAAAAGACAGTAGTAAAAAATTTGAAGCATTACAACAAACAAGCAAATCATCAAGACTGCCACTCATAAGAAACATCAAGATTCGGCGACATAGCAAATAGTACAATATTTCACCAACCTCTATTTAGGTATACGTTCAAACATAAACTGGATCACAACAATGACAGGCGATACACATGTATGGCGGAATCACTAAAACATACTACATACATGTCATAGGGGCTGACCAACTGGAAACACGGGCTCTCCCGTATCACGGTGAAAGTCTCGCATGGTAAATTTCCATTTAATGTTTTTTTTTAAACATACAAGTACAATAAAGGTCATACGTTAAGATGAAATATAACAGGTCATACATGAAAAGCAAATTATAGCAATAGCCATGGCTGGTCAAATTTAAGACCAATTCACGTCACGAATCAGCGTAATACCAGTGACACCACCTAGTGCAACATAATAAAAATGACCTTGTTACATTAAGATTACCAGTAATGGCAAACTATCCGATAACAATGGCATGCTATAACATCACCGTGTGTAAGTGGTGCTAGCCCCCACAACTTTCTAAGCGCTTTTCGCCATGCAATGCAAATAGTGCCAACACTCTTCTCTGAAGATGCCACAGTGGGGCTCCATAATAAGAGCAGTAATATTGTTTAAATAAATTGCACTTTACATTCGTCTTAATATGACCGAAATCGGCCATAAACATATTATACCCTCTCCAGAATTTGGCAGTGGCATCGACGACTAGACTATCCTTATTAACAACGGATATATGATGGCCCAAATGTACAGCATCTTGGACACTGTCCAATTCGGTATCATTAAAAAACGCAGTTCTGTTGTCGGGTTTATAGCTACGACCTCTACAAATCTACTCTTACTACCGCTAAAATTTACACAGTATTCGTCTGCGTAGTTTTCGTATATACCGATTAAAACATTGAGTCCAGATCTTGTGGGTGTTAGCAAAGTGAGATCATGTACGTATCCGACGCAACCCGTATAGTGGTTGCCCATGTGGCATCCCACTCCACACTTTTCTAACTGTTCAAACAATCCATCCATGTATAATTTTATGGAGAAAAGAACTGAGAAACTGGGATGACATACTAGAGCCCCAACTTACTTGAAGTTTTTGTTTAGTATACATATACAACAGCAGTCTTAATACCAGAGGTGATACCTTACATTTTAAAAGTACTCTAAAAAACTTACTATAATTGTCCCTGCGGAATGCTTTGCTGGCATCTAACATGAGTGCATACACATTACTGCCATTTGCATTATAATAACTGATTGTCTCCATCATAACATATGTGCAGTGAGTAATGGACATATTTGGTTTAAATCCAAATTGCAAATGCGATGTTGCAAGCGCACTTTGTTCCTCAGATAGTACAACAGCATCAAACAGTTTGGCAACAATGCTGCCAAGAATAATAGCTCTAAAATTGTCGGATGTACATACTAATTGTCTCTTGTCTTTTGGTATAGGAACCATAGTTCCCACTAACATTGAGTCGGGGCTAAAATCATGTATCAACATACTGTTAAAAAAATTAATGCTAACAGAACAAGGATAATTTTCGGGTCTTGTATAATATGATCAGAATTGAGACCCTCTTCACCATCCGACTTACTCAGTTTTAGTCGCTGGACACCTTCAATAACCTCAACAATTGATATATTATTTTCTTTAATCTGCTTGTTTATCTCCGTATTTATAGCACTCATGTCATCAATACCATATGACACACTGTTGTAGAGGTGATTATATTTATCGGAAAAAAATGTGTGCTATTTCTTCATCACCTACCACACCATCAATACTTGAAGGAAATAATTTATTTCTGTCCTTTATCCGGCGCACCTCAGACCATAAGTCCGGGTTTCTATGTTCACTAATGGCTTCGGCCATCTTAGTAGCACGAATTCTGTCATCCTCTCTCATAATATGTCTAACAGCCCTATGATACCGACCTCTTTTTATACGCCTCATTTCTGTAATGTCACCCTGATGAGGCTTCCCCACTGCTCGCCACTGTCGATGCCAGAAAATAGGCTCCTGTTTCAGGTGTTCAACTTGTTTTGACCACCCAGGAAGTTTCCTTCCGCCACCAGTTGAATTAAGGTTGTTTTTAGGACAGGTGGTAGGTTTACATTCCGATGATTCTATGCGCATATTTAATATATCATTGTATACTCTAGACAATTCGTTCTCATGTTTTGTACACATTACATTCAAATCTTAAAACTTATATATATATATATATAAGTGTAATATATATATATATATATATAAGTTTTAAGATTCGATTTCAAAACAGCATTCGTTATCGTTGTAGACATCAGATGCCGCGGCAGCAAGTTCCACAGAGTTGGGGCTGCCACGCGAAATACCGGTTACCCCAGTAACGCCTTCTTGCACGTGCAGTACATAGTTGACTGTGTTCACTGGAGCGTAGCGTGGTGCACTCGGCTGGTGTCGGTTTACGTTGTTCGGTGTACTGTGCTAATGGCTAGTGTGTGTTCCAGGTGTAGCGAGAAGGATCTACTCGGACTACTACCGGCAGCCAGTGCAGTTTCACCAGTAGCGGTGTGGTGTGGGTAGAATTTCTTGGTGCCATCGACAAAGCGGGCCGCCTAGTTCTGTACTCTCTGCAGCCGTTGTACTGGCAACTGGTGCTGCATAGATGGAGCAGAATTGCGGACCATGCACAGAACCCTGTGGGCCCAGTGCAAGACAACAAGCACGTGATTTCTGATTTTCCATTGCGAGCAGGATGTCATCCACACGGGCCGTCTCGACGCTGTTATTAGGTCTGTATGCGGACTGTTAATGCTCGCAGAGATCGTGCTCTGACTTGTGAGCCGCCCGTCTCGCGGCAACAACACGTTCTATTATCTTGCATAAGTAGGGTAGAATGGATATGAGTCTCAGGCCCGCGTAGCCAGCTTTAATCAATGGGGGTGGGGGAGGTTCAGGTTTTACCAATTCAGACTCCAGGAGGCGCCACAAGTTCATGTCGGGTTATATATTTTTTTCACAATGCAGAGGGCCCCACATGTTCACGTGAGGGCTCATAATGAAGGTTACATTTCTAACCGGAAGAACAATGAAGTGGGTGTGAAATTTATGGACCATATGGTTTCGTCTTATATTCTTTCATCTTATATACAAACATCACATTAGCATCCGGCCCCAGCAGGCCCATAACGAGGTCGTTTTGGGGGTGCGTTTTCAAACAAAGTGGGACTCATATGTGGTCTTTGGAGATTGGTCCCATTTTGTTGCCTGATTAAGCCTAATTTACACCCAATTGTATTCATAAAAGCCAACACGCAATCATAGTTTCAGATTCAGACTGATTTTGATTCAGATTCAGACTGTTTATTGCCAAGTAGCATTTAACATGTACGAGGAATTCTTGGCGTTGTGGCGTCAACATACATATACGCTTGTCTCCCCTGCCCCCATCATGCACACGCAAAATGTACAATCAGAAACATTATGAAACTATGCTAAAATGAGTATATATTTAAACCAAGGCCAACTGCCACCATATTTTAAGACAGTCGTACATCTATTGACTTAAAGTGAACTTGATAACATCATATTAATACCCTCTGAACATTACCTAAAAAGTATACATGTAGTTAAAAAAAATAATAAAAAAATGAATAAATAACTTAGCTGACGATATAAAAACTAAGCTGACAGTTAAAAAGTATGTACATACATGTAGTCAGGTTAGTAAATAAAAAGTAAAAACAAATAAATAAATAAATAGTTTAGCATGGCGACATAAAATCTAAACTGACTGAAAACAGTATCATGGCATCTCGCGGTTCAAGTGACTCACAGCCTGCGGATAAAAACTATTTTTAAGTCTAGTTGTCCTTGTCTTGATACTTCTATAGCGCTTGCCAGAGGGAAGAAGTTCAAAGAGATGGTTGGCTGGGTGGGTCGTGTCCCGTACAATGCTCTTGGATTTTCGCGCACAGCGAGCATGGTAAATATATTCAATGGATGGCAACTCGCGCCCAGTGATTCTAGATGCGCCCTTCACGATAACTTCTAGCCGTTGTTTCTCCTCCTGACTGGCGCGGCTAAACCACACTACATTCGAGAAAGTGAGGATACTTTCAATGATTGCGTGGTAGAATCGTATCATAATCTCCTGAGCAATACTGAATATCCTGAGCTGCCTCAGGAAGAACAGGCGTTGTTGTGCCTTTTTTATAATGCACAGTGTGTTTGTGCACCAGCTGAGATCGTTTGAAATTGTTGTTCCAAGGAATCTAAAAGATTCAGCCTGCTCGACCTCCACGCCGTTTATCGAAAGAAGGTGGATGGGAGTCTTCTTTTTACGAAAATCAACAATCATTTCTTTAGTCTTTGAAACGTTCAATTCGAGATTGTTATCCGCATACCAGCCAACCAGTCTGAAATTCCTCCCTGTATGGCGTCTCATCCGCATTCTCATTGCAGCCCTCCACATTAGTGTAATCGGAAAACTTAATCACAAGGACCGAGTGGTCCATGGAGACGCAGTCATTTGTGAAGATAGTAAACAGGAAGGGGGATATCACACAACCTTGTGGGGCACCTGTATTTAGGATAAGAGGTCTGGAGATAGAGTTGTTGACTATGACAGATTGAGGCCTGTGAAGAAGAAAGTTAAGGACCCACTGACACAAGGCAGGACGTACATTCAACAATGAAAGTTTATCGAACAGCTTGAATGGGATGATGGTGTTAAATGCTGAGCTGAAGTCAATCAACAGGATCCTGGCATAGGTTCCTGGCCTCTCTAGGTGCTTCAGAATGTGATGCAGACCTAAAGCTACCGCATCGTCTACTGATCTGTTTGCTTGATATGCAAACTGGTGCGAGTCCAGGAGGCCGTCGGTGGCCGCTTCAGGTACTTGAGTACTATGCGCTCGAACACTTTCATGGCGACTGAGGTCAGTGCCACTGGACGGTAGTCGTTCAGCCCGGTGATGTTGGACTTCTTGGGAATGGGTATGATAGTGGAAGTTTTGAAGCAGACTGGAACTCTGCACTGCTGGAGAGAGGAGTTGTAGATGTCCGTAAACACCACAGAGAGTTGGACGGCGCAGTTCTTCAGGGTAGATGTGGAGATGTTGTCTGGACCCGAGGCCTTCCGCGTGTTCTGTCTCCTGAACAGGTTCCTCACCTCAGCTTCCTGGACTATAAAGGGCGGAGACAGAGAGGTACCTGCTGGAAGTGGGCGCTGCTCTGGTGAATAGTTAAGCTTGTCAAATCTGCTGTAAAAGTCGTTCAGCTGATCAGGGAATGAGGGGGTCACTGTTGTTGATTGCCGCTGCGTGTTCCTTTTGCTGCGATATCTGATGCAGGCCATTCCAGACAGATCTGGTGTTGTTGGAAGCGAACTTGTCCTCCAGTTTGCGTTGGTATATGAATGTGGCTTTCTTTACCGCTTTCTGCGCCTCGCATTTAGCTCTCCTGAATTCTTCCCTGCTGCTGCTGATGAACGCCGCGTTTTTCGCCGCCAGTTTCTGTTCGATGTCCCTAGTGAACCTAGGTTTATCGTTGCCATACAGGGTGACATTCTTTGTCTCCGTGCACAGATGTAGGATGTCACGGTGTCAGCGTACACGTCTAGATCAGGACATGCTTCTTTAAACATGTCCCACTCTGTGCACTCCAGGCATCCACGAAGAGCTGCAGTCGACTCGTCCGTCCGCTTCTTGACAGTCTTCTTTGATGGCTTCAACGTTTTCAGTTTCTGTCTGTACGTGGGAATGATGACGACCGTTGCGTGATCAAACTCTCCGAGGGGAGCCCTGGTGGTGGCCCGGTACGCATCGTTAAAGACTGTGTAGCAGTGATCAAAGACCTTGCTATTGCGTGTGGCACAGTCTACATGCTGCTTGTACCTGGGCAGTACCTTCTTTAAATTTGTGATTAAAGTCACCCAGAATGATGACTACGCTGTCAGGATGAGTCGATTCTGCTGCCACCACCTGAGCAGCCAACTAGCTGACTGCCCTGGTAGCACTGGCATCAGGGGGGATGTAAACACCCAACAGCACGACAGAAGAGAACTCTCTCGGGGAATAGAACGGCTTGCAATTGATACTGTAGTTAGAGTTTCCAGTTCACGAGAACACGAAGAAGAGACAAGCCGAGTGTCATTACACCACCGCTGATTCACAAGAACGCACACGCCACCACCCCGCTGCTTGTCCGTCAGTTCGCTCGATCGGTCCGCTCTAAACAGTTTCCGTAAAACACAGTTTAGAGGCGTCTCTTATTTCTCGTTTGTAAGTCAACAGGTGAAAGAGTTCGTCTGTTTGGTTCCTCAGTGATTGCACATTTGCTAGAACGATAGCAGGGAGTGGTGGTCGAAGGCTGCGCCGGCGAAATCTACAGAGTGCGCCCCCGCGTCTACCCCGCTTGTCAACTGCTGAAGCCTGCTACTGCTAGAGCTTCAATGGGTCAGCTCTATATGCCCTCCCCAATGGAAGAGAAGCCATGGTTTTATCTCTCTATCAGTGCTTCCAAAGTGCCAAGTCAATAAGGCAAATAAAGACTAGTTGGCACTGTGCCTGTCCATGGGTGACTGATTGTTCGGAAAGACACTGCTAAATGCGTTATGCAATATGACTGTGGCAGGACTGTGGCAGGACAGGCAGACAGCTGTTATCTGCCCATGTTCACTGTCTGACTATAACACGTCCAGAAATGGGGAGTATGAGAGGGAAGGTGATTTCAGATGGAAACAGCTTTGGTTATCATAATGGAGAACCTATGGGAAAGTAATTGAATTGTAATTGAACGATTAAGGCAATTACAATGGCCAATTACAATTACGACACACACACAATTAGTTACAATTACAATTACGATACTTTCATATATTTCAATTACAATTTCAACTACACCGTAATTGTAATTAATTACATAATTACGAATTACAATTATAATTGACCCAACCCTGGCGCTGTATTTCACCAGTTTGATATATGTAGGTCTGCAGCGCGCGAAGAATGAAAAGCTGCATTTTGTAGCAGTTTTGGCCATGATCTTTATATGGAGATCCCAGAGGGTATCTGGTAGTACTTTGATCTGTTTCCTTTTCCCCGCAACTGTTGCATCCTTTTTACCTGGCATGGTTACAGAATTATCATGACGTGCAAACAACTCTCTGACACTTGTTCGCGGTGCCTCTGAGTGCGAAGTTTCCGGAAGTTTTTGCTGCTCTTCAGAGGTTCAAAATTGCGCCTGTCGATTTTTGTCCTTCCAGATATGTATCTTCCCGTTCGACAACGTTTCAAGTGTTTTCCTTGAAGAAGTTCCTGTCGTTTTTTTGGTAAGATGTCGTTCACCTCACACAACAGAGACTCACATGACGCTAGGGATCTCTTTACTTTTTTAGATGGGCTTATACCATCCGATCGCAAGGTTTCCTCCGCCATCCTGATAGGAGTCGCAATACATGATGCTGAATGTGGTGTGGAGAACGCTGACGGTTCGAAATCAGACTCTTTTGTAGAGGGCCCCGTACTTTCAAGGTCTGACCGACATGTAGCTGATGACGAACAGGCTGGTGTCATCATTCCCTGTTTCCGACAGCTTGGACTGGCAACTTGTGGGAAACGGGAACCCCGTTTCTTCGCAGACAAGTTGTGTGTCATTGAACGCTGATGCTTCTTTTCTAGACGCGATACTTGTTGCTGAAGTCTCTTATTTGCATTGGTGACCATCCTCAATTTTCAAGCAGCCAGCGATTTTCTTTTCTTAACAATGTGTGGTAGTTGGAATGGAAGCTTCACTGTTAACCTGCTGGTTTCTGACATCTGTAAATGATTATCTTGTGGAACGTTGCTATTTTCTTCTGGTGAATGTTGCTCTCCTAATACTTCATGATTCAAGGACACTTCTCCAGCCAAGCGGGGCAATGGTGGTGCTGTCATGACAGATGTTTGGCCTATTTGTTTCTTAAGTCGTGAATTATTAGTTTCACTTCCTGTTATTGATACAGCCTCTGGTATGAAACTAACGGCATCTTTTTATTCGCATTTTCTCGGCTCTTCATCTCACGATAGACCATACTCTGAAAGAAAACATTCGAGATATTACCTTAAAAAGGAAGAATTGCAGGAATATGTGTATGTTATATGCATGTGTATAACGTTCACAAATAAGTTTGAGTATAAAATGTTTTATAGGAATTACGAGTGATAAGCCTAGGTACTTTATGTACATCAATGTACCATCCACCATTTTATCAATATGCTTGTATATATATATATATTTATTTTCATTTCACATCTTCTCATCTACGTCATCAACAGCATGCAGGTGTGATATTATCTCACCAACGTTAACACTTGGAATGGTACTCTATGGTACTCTACAATAATCTGACAACGTGTGTTGTAACATAACTGTTTAATTATTCATGTCAACATCGTGGTGCATCTGGGCGGAAGTACGTTCCGCATCCCCGGCTAACAGATCTTTTTATAACAATGCCATGCCATCTAGATGTATAGTGATGAACTATTTAAACGTAACTGGTGGAACTTAATACGCCAGATGGCGATACTATCACACTTGTTTTTTATTTGTTATAGTATATAATATATTATAGCACGTGGTTGTAATTTGTGTTATGACAGTTGACCTAAGGCAATAATGCCAGTCATTTTGCCAATTCGCATTCAGTTGCTCCTTACATTGTGACGTTTCCTGGCCTTCTGGGCCTCATGATTTTGGTTTGGCCAATTTTTATTTCTCCCTCCATTTTCGGCATTTAGTTGCATTTTTTTGTGGGCGCCATCAATCTGTTTACACCACAATAGAAAAGTGTGCACGCAGCGGTTGTTAATACACTGAGAACTACTGTTTGATCGTCTGTAACTATGACAGTATCTTTTAGACATATCACACATATTACTTGTACTTGCCTGAATTATGTAATTTACTCAAATGATTACAAAGAACTTCAAGCGATTTTCTTGCATACTTACGTCAATCTCCTACATTCAATAAAACAAAATACCATCAGTACATACGTGCCAGTGCTTCACGCTGAAGAAAATAGGACTTGATAGTCATTTGCATTTATACAGTGTGACTTTTAGCATCATTGTACATAAATACAGTGTCCTCCGACACTCCGTATCCACCGACACCACAGCCAAGAAGATCACGTGTGCAGGCACGTTTTAATACAGTACACGCACATATTCGCTAAGTTAAACATATCAGATGAATCGGTTCATTGAATTGCATATCTACAACGCCATAAAGAAAGTCAATACAAGTTTGAAAAGGAATAGTCGTGTCTGGTGACTAAATAAATGCACATTACAGTTGCATTTCGCGCGTTGTGCAACCGTTTAAACGGTTTAGCAGTCAATTGGTTCGATGGGTATCTTTTGCGCCAGGGATGTTTGAACTTGTTCGGCGAAGTGTCGTTCCCGCGTCTTCAGTTCTTCTCTTGTATTGTATAATAATCCGTAGATTCACAACAGTGACAACACATGGATGAAGAGAGGCAATGCACTCAAGGTAGCATGCTGAACAGTTAGTTGTTATCACGACCGGAAAATGATCAAAAATCGTGTCACTGAAATATCGTGGCCTATTTTAATGTACAGTACCCGACCTCGCACTGATTCACGTGACACGTTCTGGCCATAGAGCGATTTACACAGCGCAGACTATATGACGCAAGGTTTTCAAAGCAAGCGTCAAGCTTTTACGAGATTTTGTCGGTCTGTTTTTGTAAGTGCTTCGCTCAAAACAACTTTTCTAACAGTTTGAGTTTGTTTGCAGAAATTTGACGTAATAGGTTTTAGAAATTTAGCACAGCTATATTACTGAAGAATTTGATCAGGTTTTTGTTAGAACTGCAAAAAATGATACGATAGGACGCACGATTTGTGGCAGTGCCCCCACCGGCACCAATATAATGTATACAGGTGTGGGCAATATGGCCAAAAATCGTGGGTCCAATCGTGTTTTGCCATTTTTGGGCCGGAGGTCCAAGCCAAGGGCAAGGGTCTGTTGCCATCACAGTCTGTCTCTGACGTCCGACGTCCGCCATTAGCTGCCGTATCGGGTATCTCATAAACTGTTCAGCAACTTTTTTTTATTTTGTATAGACGTATCTTAGCCTTATGGTATTGCCACTATGCACGATAAATCTGTATTTGATTGAATCATTCTAACGACCCCGTAGGGCCCCCAAGGCTGGTAATTTGTCACATTTTGCCTATTTTTTCAAAAACTGTTCAGCAACTTTTTTTCTAATTTTGCATAGATTATGTTAGGCCCTAAGTTAGGGTGTTGCCACTATACACAAGAAAACTGCATTTGATTGAATCATTCTAAGGGCACCTCAGGGGCCCCCAAAATGCAACAGTTTTATATTATCTAGTGATGTGGTTTTGAGAAGGGTCCTTGAGACCACCCCCAACAGTAGATTTTGTGTATTGTGCCAGAAACTGCCCTGGTCTCACTCCACTCTGCATTGTTCCATTGAGACCTTAACTAATCTTTAATTGGTCACAGGCAGAGCAGGCACATTTGACCCCTGTTAAACTCAGTTGCCTGCAGCTTTTAAACTGTATCTTCAAAACTATTGATTTTCTATAATTGCAAGTTGTGTTTATTTTTGATGTTCATTTAATTATTATAAAATGGTTTGTCACCTGTAGGTGACAAACATAGAAAATAAATATTCTGGACAACTATAGAGTGAAATATCCTACACTTTATTGATATCAAATGCATTCTACAGTTCTGTTTACACTTGCCATGCTTTGTGTAGACATGGTACTATATAAATCAATTGTATCAATATAAGCAATAATTACAGATTCACAATATAGTTGACACCTGAAACAACCAGATGTCAACCATTAGAAGAGTTGACATAGTTCCGCTATACACAAGGAATCTGTATTTGATTGAATCATTCTAGTGTCATCAGCATATAGTAGAACATACATTTTCAAGAAAATGTCTACATCATCATCAATAAGGTTGTAAATTTCACCAGCTGCCATGTCAAGTCCTTTATAATTATGACTAACAGTGTTCAAAATTCAGGTAAATAGCAAATAACAAGGGAGACAAGTTTTCTCCTTGCTGTACCTCTACATCACATGAGAAGAAGACTGACACAGCCTGGCCCTGTTTTTAGTCCTTTGGCCGAAGGTCCAAGGGACTATTGCCATCACTCTGCGTCCGACGTCTGCCGTTAGCTGCCGTATCCCAGAAACTGTTCAACAACTTTTTCTCTAATTTTGCAAAGACATCTTAGGGCACTGCCACTATGCACAAGAAATCTGTATTTGATTGAATAATTCTAAGGGCTCCCTAGGGCCTCCAAGGACCCCAAAACTGGTAAAAATGTAATATTTTGTCTATTTTTTCAAAAACTGTTCAGCAACTTTTTCTCTAATTTTGCATATACATTTCATGTGGTAGTGTCACTGTACACAAGAAATCTGTATTTGATTGAATCATTGTAAGGGCACCAAAGGTCCCCTAAAATGCAAAATTTGATAACTAAATTGTCTACTGCAGGAGCAGCTGCTGCAGCTCTATCTGGCTAATCCCTTTTTCTACAACATCTGTCACACCTCACTTTGGAGGGCCAGTCTGCCTGACTAAAACTGTGACTAATCTATAATTGGTCACTGGCAGAGGCTTCCAGGTTCCTTTTTCTGACACGATTCACAAAATCTACTGCTAGGGATAGTCTCAAGGGCCGTACTCAAAACCACATCACTAGATAGTGTACAAATTTTGCATTTTTGGGGGCTGTGTCAGCCTTCTTCTGATGTGATGTAGAGTTACCACAAGGAGAAAACTTGTTTCCTTTGTTATTTGCTATTTACCTGAATGATTTTGAACAGAGTGTTAGTCATAATTATAAGGGACTTGACATGGCAGCTGGTGAAATTTACAACAACCTTAGTAATGATGATGATGAAAATGTATGTTCTACTATATGCTGATGATACTAGACTGATTCAATCAAATACAGATTTCTTGTGTATAGCGGAACTATGTAAACTCTTCTAATGGTTGACATTTGGTTGTTTCAGGGTGACCCCTTAAAATGTAAGCCCAACTGTCCAGGGCTTGGGGGTCAGGCTGTGCTGGCTGGGAAGCTATTCCCCTTCCCAAAACATGTAGCATGCGGAGTCTGTGTCTTGCATGGATATCTATTTTTATGCAGTTGTTTTATATAAGCAGGAAGTTTGAAAAATAATTCCCAGTTTCTCATCATTGCATGTATTTAAAAACAACATTTTATTTTCTGTTATAATTATTCCTCTAAATGCACGACATAGTGCAATAAGTGAACAGTAAACATGTCAACATTTTACTTCCATCATAACCTTTTATGGTCTGTAACTATGATTCACAAAAAAACATCTGATTAATAATTACCTACAGGGTTGTTTGATTTCTGCGCAGCAGAAATGGCAACAATAAGAAATACATGCCATTGATTAGCATTACCACATGAAAAATATAAACTGTTACCTAAACATGTTTTGTTATGCATGTAAGGAACTTCTTCTTCTGAAGTAAATGGTTTTGATTTCATGAAAATCAGACAACTACTTACAAAGTTATTAAGTTGGAAAGGTTACTACCCCAGGAGTTTTCGTTGGAACGGTGAACATGAAAAATAACACAGAAAGAATAGGGTCACAGTATTTCCAGGATGTACCCCTATTTTACCATTTTTGTCATTGTTTTCACAACAGATAAGTAATTAATTGAGGTAATTACTTCAGATTTTGCATATATAGGTATTTTCACACGAGGAATTCATTTTCGTTGACCTAATTTGCATATTTCATGACCTAATTAGCATAATATGGCCGACATATTGAATCATAGACTGTAACAAGATGCAATTCATGTCATGTCATTAATTGTTTAGAGTATATTTACAAGGTATTATAAAGTGTAACATATCTTGTTTCATTTCAATCCCAAATTTTTTGCATAATTATTACAAAATGGCGGCCATATTGAATGAGGATTCCCAATGTTTTTGTGAAGAAATTGTTATTCTGAGCATGTAATTAACTTAGTAATGGCGTTTACAATAGTACAGCATAAACTGTTTCATTGCTATCAATTAGTTACCACAATTTGAATAATTTGTTGAGTAATTTGCATAAAATAAAATGGCGGACATATTAAATGTAGAATCCCAATTTCAGAATATCTATTTTTCCAAAAGCACATCATTAATATTTGAGGCATATTGTAAAATAGTACAACACAAACATTTTCATTAGAACTCACTTAGTTGCCATTTGCATAATTAATTATCATAAAACAAAATGGCGGACATTGTAAATGTGGAATCCTCATTCGTGTTATAAAAGTTTTCAAAAGCATCAATTTATCATTTAACGTTTAGCGCATCTTATCATAGTATTATATAAAGAGTTTAATTACTATAATTAGATGTCACTTAATTCCCACTTTGCATAATTAATGTCTATACTAGTTATACTTTGCTATGTGAATTACAGAAAGTGTCTTGGACCTGAGAGATACCTGCATTTAAATACACAGAGTAATGAATAATTGCACCAACAACTCAGATTTTATTGTTAGTCTTTGTTGTTACAATAGCTATTTAAACGTAGGAATATATAATTATTAATAAAATAAAATATAGTTATACACACCAATAATATAATTGTGGCAATAAATGAATATTATAATGGTGGAAATACCAAGCTTAAACTGGCTAGTTATTACTACAAGTAAGCAAACAATAAATGTAATAAGTTTGTATTTTATATTTAACAAAGTAAGGTTGGAATACAAGTTTCTGAATTTCAAGTTTAAAATCAATTATTAAGTGTAGCCAGCGTAGTGTGAATAGGGATTGCCTGTATGACAGCTAGGCGCCAAATCCGCCTAGCGGACAACCAGCGCAACGCGGTTGTCCGCCTGGCGGATATCCAGCGGCATGCTGACGTTACCAGGCGGATGTTACTATTTTTAGCACAGCGTCACCATCTGCGGTGGCGTTGTCGAAAACCGTGCAACTATGTCGCACAAAATGCGATTTCCGCACTTGTAAACCTTTTTAAAATATCACAACATATATCATCTGAACAGTCTGAAACTGACACGTAGGTGTGTATATACACGAACTTGAATTTTAGGCGATAACATTACCAAAAATTCATGTTTATACGATAATTTGACATAACTTTCGTTTGGTTTAACGCAGAAACTTTGTGCAACGACTGCAGTGAAGACGAACATGTCTTCTAATTAGTCGAGCAGATCTCATGACGATCCGAATAGGTTTACAAGTGCGGGTTTTCAATTTGCCGCAACCTGTTTTTGCGAAAACCGTACCGTTGCGGAGCGCCGTCGGCATGACACTTTTGGCGCGCATCATCGCTCAATCACGAATGATAAGTTTGTCAAATAAAGGAATACTTTTAAAAACTTTATGCCATTGTAAAGAACATTATCTTGTCGTTCCAGTGATATTAAATATGTTTTATTTAACGCGGACTTAATGATGTAAGGGCTGCATGACCGGTGACCTGTCGTAGTTTAGCGTCAAAACTGGCCAGATCCAACAGCCGCGGCAGCCGCTGTGGTAATGCTACATTGATAGGCAAACGTGTTCTTTTTATAGAAAATGTCAGTTTCTTTCTGTACCTGTCTATGTATGATAACCATTTATCCGCCCTACTCACAATAAACATCACATGAATGATAAAAAGAAGATCACTGCCACTTAACTTGTGGATTAGTATTATAAAACTGCTCTGCTACTGCTTGGTGGACAGTTAATTAGTGGCTCAAGTTCAAATATATCAGGACGTTTTTCACACCTGCATGGTAGCTTAGGCTCAGTAGTGTGCTGGCAGCCACTAAACCTATAGGCTTGTGTGAAAAGGATAGTTGGCAGAATTAACTTCAAAGCACCATTGCATCCATTTAGCCAGGCAGCAGTCACACGGTCCCAGTGTCTGATGCTATCTTTTGCTCTCAAATAATCTGTCCTCTTAGTTTTACACATAAATAAATAATTTGGCATAACTTGATAAGTTTTTGTAGCAGCACATTTGTACTTCTAGTGCATCAGTGCAACATAACATACATACTGTGTGCCACATTTGAATGTCATGCATGTCATATTTTCACGCAATCCATTTGCATATATAATGTAAAACATCAACAGCCGTTTTCTTCATTTTCATTTTTTGAACCCTACCATGTTCAATGCTCCATAACTTTGCCAATTTTTGTATCCGTCATAATTTTTGAAACCGTGTAAAGCACTCTACCCAACCTTTACAAGAATGTAAGAAAACAATGTTACAATTTTTCCGACTTATCACTCATTTGGTCAGCCGGGGTCACATATCGACGTATTAGTCCAAAGGACTTCAGGGCCTCTTGGCCCATTTTTACTAAAACCTGATCAAATTCATCTGTAAGATATTTATATGCTAAATCTCTAACACATATTCCTTCCAATTTTTTTAAACAAACTTACAAAAGTTGTTTTGAGTGAAGTACTTACGAAAATATACTGGCGAAATCCAAATTGTTGAAGACACCCGAGTCAAAAATCGTGGGTCCTATCTATACTGTGAGCCTGTGTAAATTGTTTGCATATCACGTGAATCAGTGCGAAACCATGCAGTTTATTAAAATAGGCCAAGAGCGCTAGAACACAAGATTTCAGTGCCACAAATTTTGACCTGTCCCAAATTTTCCAGTCATGAGTATAAATTAAAATTGTAATGTTGATAAGACAAGACCACTACATTTACGATTTTAGTTGTGACAAATATTTGTGTCTTGACAGGTTTGCAGTTTACTAACCTAGATTTAACAGGAGAAACATTCCGTCCCCGCTAGAAGGTGCTGTCTTCTAGTTCTAGTGGGGAAGGCGCTGTCCTGAGGATAACTTGGCATGAAACCATGGTACCAGGTATGATGGGATCAAGCAGAAACTTGAAAGTGCAGAAAGTGCAGAAAGTGTAACATTAAAATAATGCCAAAGAAGTTCATTTCAATTTTTTTTATTTTATAACCCTCTTGCCTCGGTCTTAGACTTGGAGGCATTTTCTTAGTTAGGTCAGAAAGTAAAAGGTCGCACAGCCACAGGCACAGTAGGTGGATATCTAGGTGAAGACTGAACTGAAGTCCGGTGGATATCTAGAACATTCCTGTCACCAGACACCACCTCTACTAATCATCACATGAAATAATTAACTCGGCAGAAATAGTGCCTTTGTAAAATTTGTGCAAACATCCTTTGCTTTGCGACATTATTAAAAACAAAATTACATTAAGTTTATGATGTGATTTAGTGTAATTAACTCCGGTTATTTTACCCCAGAGTTTAATGCCCTGCAAGTTTCATCGTACATGTACATTTAATTTTTCTACAAACTGTCAGGGTCGGTGTTAATTACCATTTTTGATCTGTTCATTTATGCAGTACATAGTTGTGACAATATATCTGGATGGTTACCTGGATATTTCTCTAAAAGGATTTCAAACGTAGGCATGATGTGGGGTCTTAGATGTTTTATTGGTAATTTATACACCAGTTTTGTAGTCAAACAGCCTACATTTACAGGTAAATTAGCTCGGAAAGAAGTCGGTGTTGGCTAAATTAAGTAACCCTAATATGTTTTCCTGTCACAGTGTCTTAAGATATGGTAGCTTTGGTGTATAAATTGACCAGTTTTCATATTTAGTTAAGTTTAGGGCCGTGTTGGAAATTTTTTTACTCACCCAGACAGGTTTTTCTGCATTAAAAAAGAGCCATATATATACAGGGCTCGAAATTTGTCAAATTATCTACTTGTCTAGTGGACAAGTAGAACCAAAAGTTAACTTGTCTGTACAACAATTCACTTGTCCCACAAACAACAAACTTTCAAAAGCTACTTCTCCATAATTAATTTGTTTTTGTTATTTTAAATCATTACTGTAACACCTGCCATAGGTAGCCAATGTACACTAGTGTTCCCAGTCACATACAGCATTTACAGTTGAATAGTGTGTGCTGATAACCCTATCAAAGGCAGTACATGCTATACTTTTATGTTTAGCAGAGAAGAACGGCTGCTCAGTGCCCTATTATGATTAAACAATAACATCATTTTTTTAGGTTCCAGTGTGTTTTAACTGGAAGCAGCACGGGAGAGATAGCTATATCAAGTTTCTTTTAATACAAGTCTTCACATAATTGGGTGTTTAGACCATGATGATGCTGGAACACATGTAGATGGAGACAGGGAATACGTGCTGTGAAGACAAACAATAAACACTTATTTGTGTTGAACTATCAATATGATAATTTTAATGACCAGAAAATTAGTGTTTCATAAAGGAAACATTCATTGCAATGAAACAAAAAGGGTTTCACAAGTTTTTGACCTGAAATGTACTTTGATTTCACATGTTTTGTCTTGGCAAACAAAATATTGTATAACAATAATGTCATGGTTAGTTTTGAAAACACCTGTTAAATTTGCCCAGAATAAGCAGACAAATCAGTCATACAACATGAACAACCAAGGTTTCTCAAAGTTGGTGCCAGTGACTTGTCACCTTTCAGCAAAATGGACACTGAATTCTATAAATTACCCCCATTTGCAGTAGTAGTACTGTTCAGGGCAATGCACTGCCCCAGGTCATTGACAGGTGGAATCAGTAGAGTTGAAAACTCATCTTCTCTTATCTGAAATGGAATGACTATAATTATATAATAGGAAATGTATCTTGCAAAACAGTTATTTTTTGAAATATGGTTGTATTTTATCCATTCTGAGGACACATTCATATTATTTTGGCACGGATATGATGGCTCAGAATTGCAATTCTGAAAATAACAAATATATCAAGTTGCAAAATGCATGTACTTTATAATGTTATTGCAGGCCACCATGAATGTTGATGACAAATACACATGCACCCATGGCCATGCACACACCACTTATTATTGTGAAACCAGTGGTGCTACTAAGCTCAGGGCTTAAGTTGCTGATCTGTCCGCTATGCGTGGGGTAGTTGCCGATCTGTCTGCTAGGTGCTTGGGGGACTTTCCACCAACTATGAGTAATGCTACAACGATTTGCAAACTTCTGCTCGAACAATTTAAAGCTACCATTTATTATCACCAAATGACACTCATTGACCGTCACTGTTTTGCTGCCATATATATATATATCGTTATCATGGTCGATGTGCTAATCTTTTTTGAGACTGATACGTAAATGTGGTGCCTAAAAATGGGCCATTTACCTACTGCGTACCGGCGACAGCATTATTCGATCGTTAACGAGTGCCATAGCCAGGTAAATTACCCGGGTCCTGGCTCTTGAAAAAATATCCTGATTAGATTCCCATAGAATGAATACTATTTTATTCAAACAACTTCACCCAAAAACAAAATAAAAAGCAGAAATTATAATTTTCAAAGTCTACAGACTACATGCCAAAGACAGTTGTGCTAACGCAGGCCAATTCCCCGGGAAACGGTGGTTCCTCATCATGGTGATTATGGCTTTCATTTTCAAATTGGCAGACGTGTCGGCTGTATTTCTTGTGGTTTATTTTATGCTTGTTTAGCGTCGTTAGAGAACAACATTTAACGAAGAAATTTACTGCATGACAGATGTTTTAGAGAATGGACAATTTAGTATGAATTTTCTAGTTGTCCTGGCTGTAAATAACTAGGTTGTCCCACGGACAATTTCACTTGTCTGGGGGGCAAATCCAGTTAATTGTCTCTGGCTAATGGACAAGTGGATTTTTGTACCCTGTGTATATAATAATAATTATAAAATAAATTTTCAAATAAAAGCAGGCTTAATAGTACATGTCTATTTGGCATGATTTATGTGTATTATAAATTTAATGAAACAATTTGTGTACGTATACTTTGTTTAGATCCGGGACAGTGTTAGAAAACTTCTTTTGAACAGGTTTATCTGCATAAAATAAGTATTACAATAAATAAGCTTGTCTACAGGTAAAGACAAGCCCAATATTTCACTGGTAGAATAAACAGGTGTGTTCAGTGTCTAAAGTTGTGAGGTGTTCACCTGTGTCTGAGTGATTCTTCCTAAAGTAGCCAGTCAGGCTGAGGCAGTTCTGGTTGCTGGGAAGTGATTGCAATTGGAGGTCTGACAGGGAAGGGGCTGATTGTCACTGTGCTCCCTGTGTGGGGAACAGCCTAACTGAGACCTGTAGCCAATTGACTCATCAACCCCACTCCCACAGAGTCAACACCTTTCACTGAACTGACCAGAGCTCTTGGTCACTGTTTCCCTGTGCCCTGGTCATTGAAGCAGTTAGACTGGGTTCTGTCTACAGTACTCTATACTGACCGCCAACAAGAAAGAAGCAGCTGATTCTGTGTTTGTTGCAAACCTTTGAGAGCACCACAGAATACAACAATCAACATTACAGGCATATCGGATAGAGAATCGCCATTGAGAGCAGAACATGCACTCCTAACTGGACATTTAAGTCAATTGCTGTTACTTGTATTAGAATATATGCTAACTCTGGTTGTCTTGTTGGATTTATATCAGCGTATTTCTTGTACACTCAAACCTGTAGACAGATTCATTTGGCTTCCTACATAATATAATAATCACATTTTCAGATGTGCCAGAACACATATTTAGATGAATAATTATGTTTAAAAAATAAAACAGTTTTGTAACACCTATTTTAATTTAAATATGCACACTGGTGAGAAACCAGGAATTATTTTTATTTGGTTTAATGCTGAAATGTAAAGTCACACATGTAAGTCACAGTCAATGATATCTCATTTCCATTCATTGGCGAAACCAACACAGTTTCTAGTCAGATTTCATATTAGATTTCCGACAATGTCGTCACACGTTTTAGCATGTTTAATTAATATAAAATAAATTACCTCTATGTATTTCCATTCTAGAAAGACTCGCAACAGAAGATTGCACAGATTGTATCTGACCCCGGATGTGTTGGCCATATATTGTCATCAACCGCTACAGGTACACTAAGTAACAGAGTCAACAAGAATAGCCGCTCTCTGCTACCAAAGAAGCTCAGCTGACAAGGTAAGATCGATTGGTTTGATAATATTAGCTTGTGTAACAAGTTGCATAAATAGTTGTATTTTCATGTCATAAAACAAATACATTCTATGTTACTAGCTGTGTAAATAATATTGTCCTCTAGATATAGGTTTTTTATATGATTGATCTCCACTCCCATGCACACTATAAAGTTGGAGGCAGTGGATTACTACACAATTTCGACCAAGGAAAAAGCTAATAAAATATATTTTTATAATTCAAGTAGCCCCTTGTCCCACCCACTTCCAAATTTTATTCTGATTTTGATTTACTATGCCCCCTAGTATATACATACATATATATGTCACCATTTCAGGAACCTGAATTAAAGGGAATAAAAACATATTGCTTGAATTCATGTTATATTACATCCTGCTATCTATTTCCACGTCCATCAAGCCAAAAAAATCCAACAAATTCAATGAATTAGAAATTCCACATTTTATGCTGTGCATCTGGACATTTTCGAATATGCATATTTTTGGCGCGCTTTTCGGGATGCCGAGATGTGACATCACTTATGACTCAAACTCTTTCCCTTTTCATGCATTCAGAGCATGTTTACAAGTATAGCTTTTGGGTCGAAACGAGCGTCAGAATAAATTATTGTGCAATATTCCGACGTAATACAAACACCAGTCATCATAGAGGAACAAGCAGTTATCTTACGGTTCCACATGAATAGAATTTTATTAAAAAAAACGAATGTGAATGGGCCTACAAGTCGACTAGGTTTTGCCGAGCTTGGGCTCGTTTTCAGAATAATTGTATCGAATGCAACCAACGGGAAATAATCTACACCAATAAACATACATAGCAAACATATATTGTATCCAGCTACCGAAAGTAACGTGTATAATCTCATTCGGGTCGGCCTGATGCGAGTGTGTGTCATAAGTGACGTCACGATACCACGTGATCGCCTAGCTCATTAAAATTAAATTTTCCACGGGAATCGCTTCACAGACTGACTTAAAATCAAATTTATACTACAATTGTATTGTTCTGTATTTGTTTAATGTTGTCAAATGTTACATACAATGTTAAACTTTGTGTACACATGGAAAAAGGATTTTAGCTAATGCCTTATTTTTATTTCCTTTAAAGAAAACATATTCTTGTAACCTTTTGATAATTGTAAAGGTAAGTGCACTTACATGTTTTGTTTCCAGAATGGAATGGTGGTTGTAAATGTATTTCTTCTCAAGAGACGGTTGTATTCGTGAAGTACTAGCCGGTTCTCATTAATTTTGTCATCAATGTTTCTTGAAACTGTGATTGTCACTGCAGTGACAGAGGCTGTCATGCAATATTATCTCATTTCCAACCAGACGTACATGTATCGTCGTCATGAGCAACCCCTCGAAGCAAGGATGATCTTTCCATTGTCAGTTTCATTCCTAAGTTCAACTTTACACTCGCTATGTTTGTCCTGACTTTGTCACATCATTCGTCATCAAAGAAAATATGATATCTGGCACCAGTTTTGCAACAGAATCATCAATGTTATTTTGCTGTATAGGCTGTCAGCATGTCTAAGAAAACTAATCAACAATGTTAATAGTGAGTATTAGTGACTAGGTATATTTACAGGGTTTTTGCTAAGAGCCAGGACCCGGGTAGTTTACCCGGCTTTGGCGATCCATGTACCCGCCTGTTGAGAACAGAGAAGGGAAGCTTTTTATTAGCAACCGTGATTCGCAAAACACAAATTATGCTTATGACATATTGCAACAGAACAGCGTGGTCAATGATTGTCATTTTTGCGTTAATAAACGGCAGAGTTCGTGTCCCGAGTTTCTGGTTCATGTCGTTCCTCTGAATTTACTTCCCACAATTCTTAACATTATTTGTGATTCCCGATAGAGTCCGCCACTACGCTTTTTCATAGACGGACGCCCCTGACGAACTGCTCAGCAACAATGTCGACTTAGCGACGTTATTTCACAAATTGAAACAGTCTAAGACTAAGCAAAAATGTTAGAAGTCGTGGAATATAGCCACATGGCATTTAAATACTGCGGGAGTTTTACAGAAGTGGTTAATGCTATACGGCTAACGCTACACTGGTGATGCATGGCATGTTCGTCACCGTCATGTTGAAAGTCCCCAACAAAGCGAAACTTTCTTTCTTTCGCTTGTATTTTATTTGCTTCTTATTTTTTCCAATTTGGTGTATAGCCAAATATTTTTTATATCAATATTGTTTCAGTAGGCCCAAATAGCGCTTCGGTTTGCATCAACCTGCGCTGTAATATCATTGTTTTCATGCGCATTTCGCGCTAACCCCAAGCAGCAGCAGCTCAGAGTAACACAAACCGGAGCGCTATTTGTCCTCAAAGGCATAGAACACTATAGTTTATTCATATTTTATAACATCACGTCTAAAATTATGTTGAATGGTGGAAAGAACACACTGAGGTGAAAAAAAAAAAATATATTTAGGCCTAGTTATACTATATAACAGTGACATCTAGGTGGGTCTGGTTTCTACACGACTTACTTAGCAAGACTCCCATCCATACTATGGGCTCCAGAAGGCACGTAGACTAGGAAGCTTAAGGTTTATCGAGAGAACAATGATTTTCACCTACGTACAACCTGCCCCTATTAGATATTTATCAGTTCTATTTTTAAACATGTTCACACGGCTAGAATTAACACAATCAACTTGCTAGATCAATTCAGAGTATCATATTTGTATAGTGATATACGTAACACAATGTTACAATCTCGTTATGTTGCAAATAACATATTGATGTTAATAATAAACCTTGTTTTGCATAAGAGAAATGATAGACTGACAATGTATAATTATCAACTCGATGAATAGGATGGGAATTTTGCTAGAAGCTATGTCTACAATGGACCTGTTTCAATTATAAAGCTTATGATACCACTGTGAAAGACTTGATAGTTTGTTAAATATTTAGTTTGATAGTAATTAATATTATGAAACCAACTTATGAGCACAACAATCCCCCTGTGCTTTGACTTGGAGCTGGATTAATCCTGACAATTCCTTGATGCATGGATTCCATTTCCACCATAATGGTAGGAGAATGAATGCCCTCAAAGCATTGTCTATAGATAGCAGTGTCTCACTGTCTGTAAATTAGTGTAAACGCTGAGATACGTAGGCCTACATTGAATGTTAACTAGACACTGATGTTTTTAAAACAGTTAACATAGATGGAACTTAACTTACACAAGAAAAACAAATTATCTATAATTTAATAGTGTTATCAGGGGTAGAACTTCAGCATTTATTTTACTAGACAGCAGGACTAGTAAAGACAAAAGTTTACTAGTCCGCCAAAAGGTTTACTAGTCCTGCAAATAAAAAACATAGCACAAATTTAGGTCACAACAAATGTATTTAAAACACAAAAAACCACAGTGTCATCCAGGCCTGGCGTTAACACTGCCTGTCAGTCAGTCAGTGTCACTCAGAGTCGGAGGCACTACTGTCATCACAGTCGGTGTCACTGCTGTCAGTGTAACTACTACAGTCAGGCCTTGGCCTAAGCGGCTGAGTGTCTGGCCTCCGGGCTCCACCAGCACTCCACAGCTCGATTGCCTCCTTCGGTTCAAATGCAGCGATGTCTGGTGAACTCAGCTGAATGGTCAACAAACCTTCAAATAGCCACGCTGTCGTTTCTGCTTGTCGTACAGCGTGTCCCGTTCTCGCTTTTCCACCTTGCATTTAACTTCTGGTTTTGCAACCCCAGTTAAATAACGATGCTTCGTGCGTAAACGTAACAAAATAATTAGTAATGAATTAACAAAATAATTGATGTAGAACTGAAGATGTGAACCGTATTCGAAATCCGCGCATTAGAAAATAGACGCGAAAATGGACGCCAATTGCGCTCATTAGCCGGTACCCCTCTACATGATACGCTAAGCCAAACAAAACGGTCGTTTCAGATTTCTATGTCACACAACAACCAATCAAAAGTACCGTTTCACTGTCGATTCACATTAGGTGAAGATTTACTTTGTCAATTGTATGGTTGGTGGCGCCACGCAACACGCTGATTTTTACTAGACAGCCGGACTAGTTGGTAGGCCGGGTTTACTAGTCCGCCGTAATCTTTACTAATGTACGGACTAGCGGACTAGTGGGTAGTTCTACCCCTGGTTATACAGTGTTTCCCCTGGGTAAAATGATGGGCGAGGTGGTAGGAGTGGGGTACGCGAGCGCCGCAGGCGCGAAGCATTGCTAGGGGGGTCCGATTTTTTAAAACTAGCTTTAAAATGGTGCATTCTGAGGTACATTTTAACCTTTACTATTGAATATAGAGGGGAAGATATAAAACAACAAGACACTACTTGTGTAGTAATGTAGTAATCATGATTGATAAAAGTCAGTAATCATGACTGTTTCATCGTGTTGAGGTGTGGTTTCCACTTGACCACTGGCACTTGGTTATGGTTATGTTTTTCTTGCACTAACCCTAGGCCTTGTTACCTCGCTGACAGAGTCCGTAAAAAAGTAAAAGGTAAGTTCTTATATAGCGCTGGACTGCTGAAAGCGCTTTACACTTTACTCCCTGGCAGACCTGTTCAGTCGAACACCATCTCGACTTCTCTGGGAAGCATCCAGTGGTATCATCTGAAGACTCTTTCATCATCACCTTTAAATAATTTTAATATCATAATAATATGGTAAATTGGTGGTTTATGTTCAAAAGATATTTTATTTGTTGCTAGAATACTATACAATTAATTAAACAGTGATTTCTGGAATGCCACAAAAGTATGTTTCTATTATATTAATCGCAAGAACATTTATCAAACTGTGTCCTTTTTATAAAACAGTATAAGTTGTTTAGTATATTAAATTACTGTGCAAACATCATTGTCTAACCCAAGTTACTGAGAACCCGTTAGTAAGCACGGTTTTGGGTAGTAGGCATTTTTTATGAGATGTGAACTTCGGTGGTTGATATTCGTAAGTATTTCACTCAAAACAACTTTCCCAAAAGTTAGTTTGCACAACTTTGTCTGAATATGTATCATATATTTAGCACAAAGATATCTTACGAATCACATTCCTTATTTTGCTCAAACAAAACCGCATAGAACATATTATTAGTTGAATAGACTTGTGTTGTGGGCATTTGCGTCGAATCCGGACCCACTTTGATTTCGCCGTTATAACTTGAGTTTTGCTTAACTTTGATACATCAGTGAGATACACTATAGTTCCGTCATACAGCATTATCCTAGGCATATTTACCTTTAAGTATATTGCGTCTTACGTCCATTTGAGGCGTAAATAGCACCCCGGTTTGTATCAACATACGCTGTTGTATACTGTATCTCTCATTTTAAGCGCGCTGTGCGGTAACACACGGCCACAAGCTCAGCGGCACAGATTAGCGCACACCGGGTCGCTGTTTGAGCTTCAACAGGGTCCGGATTCGATACAAGTGCCGATTAGTGAATAGGATGCACGGCTTTTATTTGGGCTTCAAAAGAGTCCGGATTCGACACAAGTGCCGACAAGTGACGTAGTGCCATCCGCCTGCAATGTTTTCACTCCCACCACCGTCATAAACCAAAACGCAAGTTACCGTTTGGGCGCCATTTTACATGAATGTCTAGATTTCTAGTATGTCGAAATTCCGCAACGTGTCACCATTGGAGACACCGGGGATCCCGCAGGAATATTCCGTGATTGGACAACTGACATCTTTCACGTTGTCCAATGGAGTTAAATCCTAACTGCTCTGAGCGACGTTAAGACGACTAAACGACGTTGCTACAAATCTGTGATTTTGCAGGAACATAAGTGACTTTGTGATGTCATTTCGCGCCGCTCGCTGACGCTGAATATATCGCGAAAGAACGAAAAAGAATGGGCGTATGACATAGCTACGAGGCGGCAAATTCGGCATATTTTGGGCGAGGCGGCATAGAAAAACGGCGAGGCGGCCCGCCTCGCTTGTTATATACCAGGGGAAACACTGTTATATCATATTATAGTCTTGGTGTATCCGTGGTGGTCCACGATTCCGCGACGAGCTGTCACTTGGGCAAGGCATGTTGTGCAGTCCCTGCTTTGGAGGTCATGGTCCCTGCTATCAGCACACTTAACAAAAACCCTGATTTACGTCTTCCACTTAACCTCCATGGCTATTTGATGAGTTCCTTTGAGTGATCATGATTTGTCAGTTGTGTATACCAAATTAGCCCCATGTTTATTGCTCCCATTACTGGCACACTGCATAAGTAATAGATGCGCATCCCCTTTTACAGAAGTGAAGCCATGCTTGAAAGCAGATATTCAGTAGGGAATGTGTGCATTAAAAATGCAATTGGCTGTAATACTTTGAGATTAAAGTTGTTCATTGTACTTTTGGCACTATGTTTCTATCACTGGCAAGTGGCTTTCACTTTATGGCTCCTTCCATGCTCACAGGTGGTATAGCACTGTTGTAGTATTGGCAAAGCAAGCAAGTTTGGATTATCAGTACCGATTCAGCACAGATGGATGACATTCTGCAATGTTTAATGGTGTCCCGTGACGATAGTCTTGCTAGCACTGCTCAAATAATCTGCATCTTCATTTCCTCAGACATATATATATAACGAATTCACGGATATAACGAACTCGTTAGCTACCCACAAAGTAGTTCATTATAAGCGTGTTGCACAGTAATAGAAACATTTTGACAATTGTGAATGACCCCCTTAGCACAGATATTTCTGAATCGCCTGCCTGAAGGGAATATTTCAAAGAGATGGTGGGTGGGGTGTGTGGGAAGGTGATAATTTTGTCAGCTCTCCTCCTAGTTCTTTCACTGTATATACCTGATAGAGGGGTAAGTTCACTGCCGACGGTCTTCGATGCTGTTTTTACCACTCTATCTAGCCTGATCTTTTGACACTGGTTGATATTTCCAAACCAAACACAATTAGCTGGAAACAATGGATAACTAGAAGAAAATGTTGGCTGTCGCTATGGTGGGAAATGGTGGATTGGCCACAAGGAATATATATTTTATATATATATATATGATTATCCTTCAGGTTCTATGGGGTACCCAGGGATGAGGAAATCGTGATCGTAATAGTGGAGCATGCCATCTGAGGGAAACAAGTAATAGTGGAGCATGCCATCTGAGGGAAACAAGTAATAGTGGAGCATGCCATCTGAGGGAAACAAGTAATAGTGGAGCATGCCATCTGAGGGAAACAAGTAATAGTGGAGCATGCCATCTGAGGGAAACAAGTAATAGTGGAGCATGCCATCTGAGGGAAACAAGTAATAGTGGAGCATGCCATCTGAGGGAAACAAGTAATAGTGGAGCATGCCATCTGAGGGAAACAAGTAATAGTGGAGCATGCCATCTGAGGGAAACAAGTAATAGTGGAGCATGCCATCTGAGGGAAACAAGTAATAGTGGAGCATGCCATCTGAGGGAAACAAGTAATAGTGGAGCATGCCATCTGAGGGAAACAAGTTATGCACCTGATGATAGCGCGAGACATCCTGCCCACCAATATGTAGTTTAGCCTTACTATCACAGGACAAGATAGCAGTTTCATCAGGGTACACAGAGCACATCTGTCGCAGGGTAGAGATAGCAGCAAAGTACTCACTGGATTCTCTTTGCTAATGTCGCAGTTTTGACACCAACTTTGATATCCACAGCATCTTTGTGTCGTGCAGATTCGCGTGAATGCATATTTGTTGGCTGCATCAGATATTTCTCGAGATCTTCTCCAGTCCTTCTACAGTCTAGAGAATGAGCTGGTGTACATCTTCAAGTTAAACACCACAGGAAGTGGCTGTCCCTGTGCATGTGCGTTCATGTCCTGCAAACCCATGCAACTTTACGTAACTCACGATTTCTTCCAAAATGCGGGGGTATTTCGTCTGCAGAGGTGTCGGCCCTCGTGGTTTGAAGAAAAAGCTCCCCTCTGAAGACGCTAGTGGAGCCTCAGCATCACTATCTGGTGTAGCATCAGCACCTATAGTCAACAAGTCATGCACCAGTCCTGGTCTGAACACCAGCTCAGTGTAGCCCATGGCAACCACCTGTGAACTACACTCGATACACAGCAGAGGGAAGACTTCTGTCAGTTGGTACCTGACTGCATGAATTTCATGCATATCATTTGACAGGTTGTAGAAATCACAAACATTTTGTGATGTTATGCCACACATTCCCTTACAATAACACAGATCTTTGAGTGTGACGAATGGCCTTCAGCTGATCTGCAGATAATAGACTGAAGATTCCAGGTGTCCCACTAGCTTCCATTGAAGATATATTCTCCAGAGCCACCTCCCATGTCATGCCAAGACCATTCCCGCAGACAAGTTGATATTGATCTTTGTGTGTCAGTTTGTTGAACTTCGCTTTTGCACAGAAAGAACAGCTTTAATCATAGGGATGGCTTTCTCCATCAATTCTTTTACATCAAACAGAATTGGCCAGCTTCTCCAGTATTGATTTCATGGCCATCGTTTTCACTGATGCCAATGCTATCAATCCATCTTTCAATTCTTTTACGTGTGATTCAGCATGACTGACAGCCAGGGATACTTTTGAGGTCTTCTGCACCCACTGCTGCGTACCTTTCCAGGAATCTCTGCAGACAGAGTAATCTTTGTATGAAGCAGTAATGCTAGTAAGGGCGTTCATGAACTCAACGTGTGATGTTAAATCTGATGTCAGTAGATCATCTGCAGAAATGCTGAGTGAAGTGCACATATAGCGAATTATACTGCATTGCCCATCCACAATGTACGCAGCTTGTTTGTTAGCATCGGCAAGCACCTGATGACTGGTGGTTGTAATATGACTCGTTGTTGTTAGCATGGTCAGAGATGGTGAGACTTTGGTGGCAGGCTTGTCATCAATGGTGGACATGTTGTAATTCTAAAACACAAAAAAATGTAAGTGAGACTCAAAACTGGATATCAAACCATGGTTGTATATTTTTTTTAATATTATAAAAGCACGTGGCTTGACTGATAATTATAAACAAGATGCAAATGATTTCCATTTTCAGGATAAAGTCAAGAACATATCCTGGTACTATATTTATGGTATATTTATTAAATAACACTAACAGTATAGGTCTACATAACTGCAATACAATGAAAGACATCATGCAAATGCAAGTATCTATTAAACATTTCTTGCACATCTATGTCTATCGGCCTTTCTATGGCGATTATGATTCAGGGTTGGGAATGAAATACATTTGTTCTTGTGGGTCAGATACAAATATGTTGCATTTAGCAAAATAAATTTAATGTACAAGTAAGAATATGCTCTATTTCAAAATGTCAAACATAAATAAAAAAACACTTGAACAAATACAAATACACTAGTATTACACATTATGCACTGTCTGTCCATGATATGCACTATAAGGGGTCATTCACAGTTGTCGATAATTGTGAATGACCCCTAAAATCAGACTGACTGTTTGCATTGGCAAGAATTTGAGGAGTGATGATTTATATACATAATAACTCACTGTGGTTGGCACTGCCACAGCTGATGATGCTGCATTGAACGACTTGTCATCCCTGGTGTCATTCTGAAACACAACAAATTTATTTAGATATTATATTCTAGTATGAAATCTAGATGTGGAAGAGCAATAAGTACTACTGGTCATCACCGCCCTCGTTATTAATGCTATTTGCAAAGGTTGCGGTTGCATTTGCACCTTCCCGTGCATGCCTTGATGCAGCCACAGTGCAAGAGAATGGCACATGCCACTGAAGTGTCGCCGAGAGTGGTCCATAATGGTTGCCATGTTCTGGTGCCATCTTTGTGCCAGCTCCACTCACTGAAGTCTGGGATTTCCTGCTGGACCGAGGTGGCCTGACTCCAGTAGAAACTCGCCTCTAGCATCGCTTGCTTCACATGCTGGAACAGCGCGGCTTGAGTAGGTGGGATGTTTTCCAGTGATCTCCTCCCAGTGGTGAAGCCCACCCAGAGCTCTGACAGGCCGAGGGTCTCGAAAAACCGCACTGCCAAAACCATGACATCGCTGTCCACCGTGCGAACATAGGCTGTTGTATGGCCCTGCTCTGTAGCATGTGCCAGATGCAGGAGGATCCTGGTGTCCGCCTCGGAATGGTTGCACGGCTGAAGTGTTGCGAGGTCGCAGCGCCTGTTGGAGAGCACGGTCTCGAAGTGGGTAACCAGGAGGAGCTTTCCGCCCATGTCAGTCTCGGAGATCTGTGTGCTGATGAATGAGAACAGCTCCTTTTTGTTCTCCTCATTTTGTTGCATTCACGCTTTGGGATTGGAGTGCTGCCATCGCCGCCTTTTGTCCATGGGCCATTCCCGTGTCGTTGCTGTGTGAGAGCTTTGAGGTTATTTTCCTCGGGGTAATTACCCATACGGCGTCGATGCGTTGGGTACCACTCTTCATTTGGGACTCCAGAAATGGTACGATGTGGAGCGGCACGTACTCGCGGACTGTCTTCGCTGTTGTGGGGCGCACCGTGTGGATCACTGCCGTCATAACCAACACCACGACCGTGGCTTGTTTGGCAGCGGCTGCGCGGCCAGTGGGTGCATTGACGCATTGAAAAATGTCGGATTTCGTCCCAGATCGCAGCGACCCTCGATCCGCCAAGCTCGGTGGCTCTCTCTGATTTTTGAACCGAAAGAAGTCTGTCAGGTCGGCATCGGGAAGTGACTGGAGTGAGAGAAAAAGTTGTGAGTGACTAAGGTCATGTTCTGCCTTGTACACCACTGTCCTTCCTGCCTTTTTTCTTAGGCGAAGGTTAGCATGTTGTTCCGCGTGATGGTATCAGATACTGGTATTGAGGCCTTTGTCAGCCTTTCCATGACGTATGCTGCATGAAGGGCTTGGCCAGCTTCACGGATTTGAGATAGAGAGGTAGCGACGGCCTGTTCCATGACATTCTGTGTATCGAGTGCTACAAGCTCCTGACTTGTAGCAAGGAAAGGGTTGCCCAGCTGCTCTACCACCTCAACAAATGATAGTGCATCCTTTCAAAACTTGACTTGCAAGCTGTGTCCTTCCTTGTGATGAGCAGTGGATGACGATGGTGGGTCGGTCAATTTATAAAATTGCGCGGACCGGAGTGCCCCAGCTCTGATTCACTAACTCTGTTAGCATTGAGGATTTAGCATTCATCTGCTGGCGACGATTTTCACACATCAATTTTCACACGTCATCTGAACAGTAGGAATTGGAAAACTGATTAGTATCAATAAGCTTTCAAATTAAATAAGTTACACCACTATATGGCATGTGTTGTGAAAACTAGACACCCAAAAACTAAAGAATGGTTTCAAATATAATTATGACTATTACTGCACCTCCAATAACAATTGCTGATCCAAAATGACCTTGAGGGGTGACCTTGACCCCAAATCGTTGAAATAAGATCGGAATCGGATTCCCCAACCCCGGAAACCCCTAAGCAGCCACTCCTTGCAACAGTGAAGAGGATAAAGTTGGCATGGTACGGCCATGTCACACGCCACGATTCCCTTGCCAAGACAGTCATGCAGGGCACTCTGGAGGGCAGCAGATGGAGAGGCAGGCAAAGGAAGACCTGGATGGACAACATACGGGAGTTGACTGACCTTGACGTCCAAACGCTACTGAGACTTGCGTTAGATTGCCCCGGCTGGAGAGCATTCGTTGCGACTGCGTCCCTCATGTCTCCCCTACGACCCGAGGTCTCGGGATAAACTGAACTGACCTCTAACCCGGGTGGCGGCCATATTGGATTTCGCCAATATGGTGGCCCTGGGGGCGCCCGTCTTGGTGCCCGTCAAAAATCGAAAAAGTATGGTATGGGCAACATCTGGGCCAAAGTTGGTGCTTTTGGAAAAATCTGAACCAAACAGTCCCTATAATGCCCTAACATCCCTAACTATAAGGCTTTCTCCAGCGTTAAGTCACGTTGTTCGGGTAGTTTATCTTGGACTCTCTCTTCCAGAACCCTCGACCCCAGATGATCACGGTAAATCTCGTCTGTCGTGATCACATCTGATCTGTTATCAGGCACTGTTGACACAATCCTGCTGAGTTTGTAATTCAGCAATCCACATTACATAAACAAACCAACACGTAATGGTAGGTCACTTCCTGACACCATGTAATGGTATTGCTTGCATATATCTGAATAATATACAAACAAAACGTCATGGTCATGTCTGTTTATTATGCAGCTATCTAGCTACAAGTGCACACAGATCTAACCCTAGCCTAGACTGGTTCACTACTCTAAACAACGCCCACTACACTATGCGCTAATTTACTGTTCATGTGGGTACTGCCTCAAGTCCAAAGGTTCATCCAGTCCAAATATCACTAGCAAGGATATTATAAAACTTCATCGTGTCTAAAATTGTCTAGCAAGGGTAGTTACAAGATCTCGTTTTTCTTGTTCTGTACCACTTTTGAAGTCTGCATTGGCTTCCTGTACGATATATAATATTTAAGATCTGTACCATTACATTCTAGACACTGTCCAGTAAGCAACCATCTTATTTGCATTCACTGCTTACACCAGTAAGTAAACCTATCCAGCATCGATCATCTAGTTTTTACCTACTTTTTATTCCTAGAGTCTACAACATTGGAACTAAAGCTTTTTTGGTTGCTGCACCAACTGTGGAGTATGGTCCCTCTTAGTGTTAGATCAGTTGAAAATATTCAGTCGTTATTTAAAAACTTATTTTTACAACCTTGCTTACCCACCATAGCTTCCTAGTGCCTTGACCCATATGTTGACAACTTGAATACTGCTTATGGATTTTGAGATTTACCAATCCTTTTGTTTTTATGTGCCTCTGAGCTTGGTTTCCAAGGATTTAGGCACGATAGAAGTTATCTTATTATTATTGAAATTTACACTTCCGGTAAAATGGCCCATTTATTGGTTGTTGAAATACACACATTTTCATTAACTTTATCTGAATATTTTTCATAAAATGTGCCCTCCTTGTTGCCTCACTGTGTAGCGTGTTTCGTTGCAAGGGACTTTAACAGACATGGCAGTTTTGAAGAAAAACGCCCAACTAGGACGATTACGGCACGGGCTAGATTGTATAAAATGAGTGGTGATGTTTTCTATGCTTTGCCTAAAAAGCTACATTTCTGGCTTATATCCAGTTGGAGAAAATTTTCTTTAGTACTAGCACCATGTATAATACGCATCTGGATTTTAAAGTAAAATATCAAGAAAAAATGCGCATTAAACATGGAAAATTATGGTAATATAATTTGTAGAGCAGGCTACAATAAAAAATACACATTAGAAACATTAAAAGCTGTTAAAACAGTATTAAATATTCGAATAATGTACATTATAATTTATGTTTGTAAATAAAAGTAATTAGCTAAGAGATACATCTATATAGAAATGTAAATAGATACATCAACTGATTTAAAACAACATTTTTATATGAGTGAATGGTCGATAAAATAAAATTTCAGTACTCTGGAGAAGAAGTGATGCAAGATGTAGTTGTGATGGTGATGCTGGTGGACTATAAAAATTGATGGTGATATTGATGCTGAGGACTGTAAAAAGTGAGGGTGATGGTGATGGTGATGCTGGTGGACTGTAAAGTGATGGTGACGCTGGTGGACTGTAAAAAGTGATGTGATGTAGTGGGGATGGTGATGGTCATACTGGGGGACTGTAAAAAGTGATGTGATGTAACGGCGATGGTGATGATGAAGGCAATGGTGACTGGTCGGGTGACGGCAATGAATAATTTAGAATCTAGATATGTCTTCTACCTTGTGTTGTATGATGTATCATATCATAATTATTAGCTAAGATATACATCTACATAAAATGACAATAAAAATGTGTGTCTTTAAAGATGATGTCAACAGTTATAAATACATATATATCAGCAAAAATAGATAAGTGAGCAAAAAATGTACAACTCGGGACATGTCCAAAATCACTCAATTCAGCAGTCGCTAGCAAAAATCACTCAATTCAGCAGTCGCTAGCAAAAATCTTGGTACCGTTTGAAAGATTACCTTTTCATCTATGTAGTAAATAGCACGGTTGATCATGTTAAAGTCTATTTTCACAATTATGTTGATCTGAAATATGGTTGTATTCATCCGGTTGAACTCGGTGAATGATGTTATCGTCGGGTATTCTTTGCCATCTGTCGGTGAAACTGCACATTTCCTGTTGGTCACCGTTGCGTTACTATGACATTGCACATGGCTGATCTGAGCAGTTGATGTTTACATGTTAAGCTCCAACAACTTTGTCCTCATAAGTTTAGGAGTAAATTGTTACATGCTATAACATTAACGTATAGTGTTTATATTGACACACGATCATTGGTGTGTACTAATAACAAGGGAAACAAACTGCAGCTTCGACCAGATCTTCAACTCAACCCGGATTTCTTTGTCAAGCGTTCTGAGGAAGGGGAGGTACTCAGATCGAAGTATATACAAAGCACCACCACTATCCCAGCAACGCTGCTCTACTGGGATGCTTGGTGACAACTTGCTTTTGTCGATAATGATGAGTTGGCATAGCACCCTGTATAATCGCCAAGCCTGTTCCAGTGTTTTTGGCTTTGCTGCATGTTTTTGCCTCCTCAATACGCGTATCATATCCCCCAGGCATCCCACAGCGAGCACTTGCAAACCGGCATCTGGCTGATCTGGCAGTTCATTCGATTTGCCAAAATGCATCTGCTGGGGTGATTTTGATGCGGCACTACCACCAACAGCGTCAGTAACACCAAGCAAAACGTTGCTGATGTGTTTGACGACCGTTTGCATAATTGCATGGCCATGTTGCTCGGCCACTGACACGGTGATGTCTTGGCCTATGTGCGCAATCAGGTCACATGACTTGTTTGACTTCATCTTTGTTAAAATCTCTGAAGCTTTCTTATACCAGTCTTCCGATTAATAATTACGTAATTTTGCATGTCAAAAAAGATTAAGTTTCATCGAATGTTGGCATTACATTAGCGATCGACGGACGCTGATAGACAGTTTGTTTATTTGTGTTTATGTTGTCTGCAAAATGGGTGGAGTCTAAATAGCATCACCATCACTCTACCACGCTCGAATGGTACGAGACGCTCGTGTTGTCTCTTATATCGATCTCGATTGTTGTACATTCTTTGTGCAAGACTACCGTAGTAGCCTGCCTCGATATTCACCACAAAAGTCTTACCATCAGCAACCACGGCAAAAGAAACATCCTCTTCTCTCATAGGCTAATTTATTCTTATACTAATACAAATGTGCTAACTTTATTAATGAAAAACAGTTATGTCGTCATATCGATGAAATCTAGCTGAATTTTGGTCAAATTTTAAAAAGAAAGACACGTAAATAAACTTCGACTTACCTGCAAAGTTAGGTACATCAGGTAAAAATTCAAATACGCTATTTTTTCAATTAAATGGTTCCACAAGATAGAGTTTGTTATGAAGTTTATGACAGTTTTTGAATTTTTGTGATATCTTCATTATTTCCGACATAATTCCACTTTTTGTTTCAGGAAAACAACATTTTTTGGTATTGAATTTCAGTCCATTTCTTGTGCCCAAACTGGCCCCAGAAGCTTGATGTACTGCATTTGATTATATAGGAAAACGGCCGTAAAATTGTGTATATTGAAGATATTTATGCGAAATAAGAAGTTATGTGACCCAAAAAATCATATTGATATGATTTGACCTTGACCTAATTAATTGACCTTCATTGTATATTTGACGTAATTACTGTGATTATTTGCATTATTTGAATGTAATTAATTAGGAAATGCCTACTAAACTATTAGAGGATTGAAGATTGTTAATATATTATATTGTTATAGCATACTATGAAATTAGTTATTTAATGACCTTATTAATTGACCTATATTTAATAATTAACCTATTTACCGTTATTAATTACATAAATCGGGTAGGAAAGGGCCTGTTATAGGTTGAACTCTGTCAGTCAGTTTATACAGTGACTGTAATATATTATGACTGCCACCTCTTAAAATCCATAATTTGTTGATGACCTAATTAGTTAACCTAATTTCTTATTTGACCTATTTACGGGATTAATCGCATGATTGACCTACAATTAATTAGGAAATGGGCATACCAATCTTAAGAATGAAAGAAATTGTTAATAGATCAACTTGAAATGTTACCAATTATGCATGACATAATTAGTTTAATATTTTCCTAATTAGTTGAACAATTTTAAATACTTAATTCAGTAACAAGGATTAACAAAAAAATATGAACAATTTGTTAATACAACAATCTGAATTCAATGTGACTTTGTAATAAAATGCACGCATACTAATTGATGAACATTTCTGTAATTAGTATGCCACAACAGGTAAATTTAAAGGGAATTATATGGATAAACATTACAACAGAATGAATATTAAGAACATTTATTATAACCGATTCAAACATAGCGGCAACATGAATAATTTCATGAAACACTGGATGCATATAATGCAGTGCAAATGTATTGCATAAATGTTCATATGTCCAAGGATGCATGTCCAACATTATCAAGTCCTGCAGATGTAGAGTAGCATGTTCTGTAATTCAGGCAGCACAGCAACATGCAAAGTCCTGCACGTACAACAACAGTTGTAAGCCTACACAGTTCAGCAATGTTTGTAAAGTCATGTAGTTATAACGAGTAAAACGTCTTGCAGGTAAAAATCATTTGTAAATCTTTGTCTAGTAATTATTGTCAACTCTTGCATAATTTTGCATTATGTCTGTAACTTTCAGTTGAACAACTGATGTATAATTCATGTTTTGCAAGAGGAGCCACATCAGAATATTGTCCGCAGAGAGTGGATCATCTCAAATCAGCTTCATGCAGCATTCGTTTGATGTTTCGGTAGCAACAGTGAATTTGTGTGAAACTTGCTATTAAGAATTCATTGCAACTTGAGGTGTGCAGTAATGTTCTTCACTTTTAAAGCAGTCTTTTTGCATGTAGTGGGACTTGCAAGCGTATCCACTGATGTGTAGAGATGTTGATACCAGCCACTTGCAGAGATGCCAGCTGTCGAGGAAGAACTGACCCATGCCAGCATCAGTTCCAGTCATTGGTGTAGGCCCACGTCTTGAATTAGGCACAGTCTCGTGCGTTGATGAAGAACTTTTTTTTGAAAAGTAGCTTTACAAAAATGGCAATTTGGAGAGAACTCAGAATTTTGAAAAGTAGGTTTAGAAAATTGCATTTTTAAACAGTACTTTAAAAAGAAATTTAAAACAATGATTTTGAACTGTCAGATATGAATGAAAATGTCATCTGCTAAGGAAGATGAAGACTAACGTTGGATGGCATATCACACAGAATTTAAGTTGTACATGCAGTGGCATCAAATGTGTTCATCGTCAATATAGGAAAAAATGATCTAGGCATAATTAATGTAACTGAAGTGGAGATATGCCAAATACTATGTCTGTTTTGAAAAATTTTGAAAGTTACATCAATAATACATAATGGCCCTTTTTGATCAAACTGTTTTTGGAAGAGAAAATCATGGGATTAGAAATTTTGAAGATATTTATATATTATATTCATAAATGTAAAGAAGTTTGTTAGAGACAGGACACATGATGTAGCAGAGGAAAGCAGTTAAACCTGCTTCTGACATCGCTTGAAAGCATGAATAGCTGCTTTCCTCATGCTACTCACATACTTCTCCATGCCAATGGCACTCGTGCACTCCACTCCGTCTCTCGCAAAGTTCTTTGCTTCAAATAATTTACGGTGTGGCCAGATGTGTATATTATTACAATCACTTATTAACCGAACAACTACGTCACTGACTGCGTGCCGAGCTTCTTCAAAATCACTTCTGACTACAAAACGGCCGCTGGTCTTTGGAATGCGAGTTAGTATATGGCACATCACAACCTGAAACACAGAAGGTATAGTGGTAAGTTTGCGAGCAAACTCCACAATACCTTCCAGCGATAGAAATAAGCCAACATTTTTACTTGTGGCGGACAAGTAAGTTTTGAAATCTACTTGTCCGCCAAAATTTTAACTTGTCTGGGTGGTTGTCAGGGGAATCGAAGCTTTGGAAAAAAACATAAGAAGTCTGTCTTATTTTTATGACAACAACACAATGTTCCTGCTGTTTTGTTGCATGTACATCTGAGTGACTTAAATTGTGATCAAAGACACAATTTGATTTAATCTGCAAATTTTTTAATTGCAAAATTATGTTTGCAACTATTTTGCGGTCCATTATTATTCATCACGAATATTAAAAGTAGACACGTACGTTACATGATGTATACCAATATTTTAGTGATGCTGATATGAATGCTTTTATTAATAACAAATCATTATTACGATGATAGGAATGAGACAATTGTTTTCCTTGCCATTTGGTTTATAATGTTGCAAAAACTGTTTATGTTTAATATATTGTGTGTATATATATATAACATATATAACACTGCTGTAAAATTTTGGCATCAGTTTGTCACTAAAGATGCCATTCAACCACTAGGAACATGACCAATGCAAATCCAGGAAATGTTGTCACAAAAATCATAATAAACTATATAATCTGATAATATTTTGTTAAACATCAATGTCTATGAACTTCGATATTAACAAAGTTCTGTATTTTACAAGCGAAGATAATATTCAATTGATCATCAGCAAACAAACGCATATTTTTTCTAAATGTTATATTACCATTTCAATGATGATAAAACAGTTTTAACGGTGCCCGAATTACATTTACCAGACGGAATATAATTTATAGATTTAGTTACGTCGTAACATTGCTGCCGCGCGCAGACCGCCGTAGTTCGCGGAAGCCGACATGTCAACGGCCGTTGGCTCCCCGTACCCGGCCGAGCGTCTTGCATAATTCGGTTTCGAAAAACTCGCACTTTATGGTTAAAATAAACGTTACATAGATACAACACTTCTGAAATTTCATTAGTATTCCGTTTATCAACCAGCACCATAGATTTACCGGAGAGCCAGTTACAAGTTTTGAAAATTGTCACTGATCTGGATCGGCTAAAGTTCGATGACTGGGTCTTGGTCTTAGACTTGGAAGACTGCTGAGTCCGCGTGGGTTAGGCGTAATAATGGTTAAAACTATACAATTATTCAAATAACAGGTAGCACTACAAAGTCTACTATTTCCAAAGTTCATCAAATATGATCCGTGATTGGAAGCAAGTTGTACGTTGGCCAAACTGAACGATTTACAATTATGTGAAATACAGCCTCGATCACCGATGGCTGTTACGGGGTCTGTCCTATGCGTATGACAGAGCTAGGTCGGTGCGCTCAGCGGATGACCCTGTTAACGCAGACACTAAACTCAGCCGAACGCTGACGTACAACACACTGGCGGCGGAACGACAAGACGCCGACACACTAACAAAATTGGAACGCGCGCAATTGCTAGCAAACTTCATTTACATTTGAATTTCCTCAAATAAAAAGTTTGCAATGTTGCACGCGTCACTATTTACTGTATATGTTCACTTGTCCACCGGATAACCATGTAGAGTCATTTTACTTGTCCGGGCCAAAAATCACTTGTCCCGGACAAACGGACAAGTGCTATTTCGAACGCTGCCTTCCGCCAGGTCCTCGGCTACACAACCATTGCCTAGGTCATTTGTACCTATATCGATCAAAACAACATGTGGAGCTTCTGCATGCACAGCATCAAATTCCCTAAATAAACCATCCAAAGTTATTCCCCCCTTACCAAGGAAGATGACCTTCTCAAACATACCTGCCAGACAGAGATCAAGTTCATAGTATCGATGCAGCACCTCACCGGAACAGACTTGGTGCTGCATGCGACGCACGAAACTGTGCCCAACGATCAATAACGTGAGCCGACCGGTTGACCAATTCTGAGTTGCCATTCTGAAACGAAAATGTATACCAGTGAATTGTATGCACATTCTAGAGAATGTTATGAACAGTAGATTATCACACTGTTCTTAGTGCACACAACATCGATATTATTTCAATGTTGTGATTCACGACAAAAGCCACGTGGAGGCGACAGTGTGAATCTTCTGCCTAGGTGTAGTGTGAGTATGTAATAGTGTGTGTATGAGTTTGCATTTAATAAACCACCAGGTGGACATATTTCCAGTGTCATGGTTGTCTACATACTTTGCTAAGTGTTTCATGTCCGGGGTGATATCTCACGGGCTGTCATCACACACAGAACAGAGAACTAAGAAGAGGCTACCAGGCAGGATAATGCATGCAGTTCATCAAGGCTTTGCATACTATCTATAGTATCCATAAGACCATAACATCTAACAATTGCTCTGTCTGGGTGATAGCTCACGGGCTGTCATCACACACAGAACAGAGAACTAAGGAAAGAGGCTACCAGGCATGTGGGTCATTATTGTGGATACAAATGTAAATCAGCCATATAGATATCGGTGAAAATCTCACTGGCGGTAAGGTAAACGGGACTCTCATCCCCATAGATGACCTTGAATACATGTTTGTTGTTCAAATGTTCAACAATCTGCCCTTCATACCAAGTCCTGTCATTGTTCTGGTCAGCCCACATGTGTGCAATATACAAGCCAGTCAGGGATTCAGGTTCTGTGATCAAATGATACAGATCCTCAACTTCCACAGGAGGTTCTGTATCAGTGAGCTTAATTAGGTGTGCCATAAGCTGACCGACTGTTGCATTAGTAATGCGGAGCTGATCAGTTGTACAGTGCAGTACCTTGGTCCAGATGTTAATTTGGGCTTTTAGGACAGCCTTCGCTTTAGGTGGTGTGAGATTGCTAACTTCCCTCTGGATAACATTTGGGGACAGCCACAACCCACCATGCTCAAATGCCAACCGAAACCACTGTTCGATTTTCTGGCGATCACTGTTTTCTTTAGCACAAATTTTCTGGCGTGACTGATTGTGATTTTCCTGAATGTCTTTCTCTAGTTGTTCTGTTTGGATTTTACATTCCCTATCATCATTTTTGGCCTGTATCCTTGCATGTTCTACCCGCAGACATTTGTCCCCACTATCCATTACATGCATCCAGTTAGCTGTTTTGTTAACGTTGAACATTGTTTTAGATTCTAAGTGGTTTGCCTTGGCATTTGATGTATGGTGGTCGACTCGGTCAGCAACAGCGAAGTTTCGTTCGCCAGTGATGTTGGATGCAGAGCAGGAACTAGCCTGTTGTTGTAAGGCTTCACTAGGATTCCAATGGATGCCCTCAGGAATCTGACTTTAGTTGTCGCTTGACAACAGCAAGACAAGCCTTGCACAGGTCCTGTATCTGACTGACTGTTTTCTCATTGCTGGATGTGGTCTGCATAAGACTGTCAAGGACAACGTCAGCCTTGATGGGTACATCAACAAAAACAGATGGTGGGTTTGGTCTGAGCAGTTGGCTGGCATTCTCTGACCATGACTGAAGCTTCCTTTGGGCTTCGGCATAAAACCTATTCATGTCAAGAATGTTTAAGTCTTGGCCAACCAACCGCATCCAGGGTCCAGTCACCACTTTGCCAATGACCCCAAGTGCTCGTGTTGTCACTTGAAGCACATCCAGCTTCAAGGCATTACGGACACCGTGTTGCACAGAATTTCCCGGGCGCAGACAGTGGCAAAGAAATCCTGTAGTGATATTGTGTAGTGATAAAGGAGACCACAATTCAGGAAATAGATGTGAAACCGATTGCCCACAAACCGATGAAACACGACCGACCTGTTACGTGCTTCGTCAGGTACAGACCTCATGGTTTTCAGATGGTAAACCAATAACTCGCCACAGTTAAACTGAAGGTCAAAAAACAGTTTAGCTGTACAACGCACAGTTGCTTGAGTGTTGGATTCGCCACGGTGTGGGAATGGATACTGTTGTCCGTTTGTCTTCAAGTCATTTATGTTGTTAGAGGCCTCAAATGAGTTAACGACTTTCTCACATTCCTTAGCCATCCCATCAAGGGGGTGCATTGCACACCGGAAACTGTTCAGGTGTCGGCCAAGTCGTTCTTCTAATTTCCTATCAACTGCATTGTTGGTGATGCAGCGATCTGTCATTGTGTTAATGACATTAGGTGTTATTTGAACACTGGAAAATGCAGTTGGAACCGACTTCTCAACACTAGCAATGCTACCTAAGACTGATTCGACATACTCATTTGCAGTGCCACCCCTTTGTCGGTGGAGGCCTACCAACAAGGTTTGCGTTTCAGTGGCAATCTCGGTTTCTACAAGGTGACCAACCCTTTTTGTTGTTCCATCATATTTCAATGTCAGGTTCTCTCTATCTCTCACTGCTTCTGCAACTTGTTGGCGGGCCATCAATTTCATCTCCCTACACATGGTATTTTGTGTTGCAAAACTGGGGAGTGGACCTTCTACTTCTGTGCCAGTGAGACCTTTAACTAGTAGCCTAATTGCTTCCGAAATTTTTTTTGCGACACCCCCAGACTTTGAAGGAAATAGCTAGCTTCACGGATTTCAGTGTTGTAAGTTTTACCATCTTGTTTTGTTTTGAAATGTTGAATATTGTCTGTCGGAGTATACTGCTTTGAAGTGGCTTCATTTTGCCAGAACCTAACTTCCTCATTTAAGGTGTTAACCTCATTGTGCTGTTCATGTAGATCTCTTGAAACCATCTTGTAGTCCAAATAAGATGTCTGATACATGGTTTTCAGCTGTTCAATTTTTTTTGGCTTTCCCTTTTCAACCACGCAGCTCTTTGTTTTGCCGTTTCAGTTTGGACATTCCCTTGGATTCAGCTTTTAGTACACGATATTTTGCACACCATGATTATAACGAGTTTTCCTTGCGTTCCAATGCCTGCTTTACTCTTTTTGTGTTCCATTGCCTCAACTGATTTTTCATCCTCAAGTTTTGTTTCCTCAAAGTTTTGTTCTTTTGTTTTGCAACATGCAGCATGTGTTCTGTTGTCCTGTTCATGTCGATAAACCTCTGGCTTTCTTGTTTGGCTGCACTTAACTGGTCCAGCAGGTTTTTGTTTTCTTCACTAATAGCATCCAGTTTGTCTTCAAGTGTTTTGTTTTCCATCACAAGATTTTGGAATGTTATTGCATCTACTTGGCCAACAAATTCATCAAATTTTGATACCCCTGGTTTGTCAGCTACTTCACTGGAACCATCTGTGTGAGTATATATCTTTTCTCCAGTGGGTTTGTTTGGCAAAACCCATTGTCTCGACATGTATTCCTTCAGTTCTGCTTTATTCCTTCTCATTTTGTCATGATGCACTTTAACAAGTCTAAACTGCATGTACAAGAACCTCACAGGAAAAGAAATTGAGCCTTCCCCATAAATGGAAGCTTGTGCATGTTTCACATCGTGCCATGAAATACTGCTCTGACATTTCTTGCGATTCAGTTGAGTGAAAATTTCAAACATAGTGCCATGTGTGAAATGTTCTGGTGTAACATTCTGTAGCGTGGCTACAAAATCATCTCTTGTTGTGAATTTGACTCCTTGTAAATCACACGCTGGTGCAGCACTTACAGCAGCTCTAGCTGTAGCCTCACACATGGTGTTTACCTCACTGCCTAATAAGTTTGGATTTATGTTGGATTTATTTGTATGTGAATTTGCAAGAAGAGTGTGTGATATGCAATGCAGATTAAAAAAAATTGACATTATTTGATTACATAACTTGCTTCATAAATAATATGCTTAACTGTAATTATGTGAACCTAACAAAATATTCAACTACAATTAATACAACGAATATATATATACATGCTATTATAAATTTTGTACTGCAATAATGTAAATGGTTTTCAACAATTTCAAGTAAATTCAAGCAACAACTGCACAAATTAATACAAATTAATTTCCATCATCTTACAACTGTCTTGAACTCTTAAGATAAACATCATTCATAACTATTCAACTACAATTTAAATTATTTCAACAATTGCAACTGTTTTATTTGTGACATATTAATTAGAAAAAACAATCACTTAATTAAAAAAAATTAACTACATTTCATTTATTATTAATTAATAATAAAAAATAATATTATTAATTAGACTATTAATTAGTCCTACAAATTTAATTTGAAACAATATAAACTACAACTTATATCAAGACTACCCGTTTGATTTCCAACACTGAAACACGAAAGTCACACTGAATCACTTGATGGAAATGATGTGGTGTAGCATGAAAAAAGAAATGTCATAACTAAAGACATAAGTTATAACAAAATAAATTTGTTAATATAATATTAAAAAGTTAATGACAATAATTAGTTATAACTTTAAGTACAAAAGTAAAAGCAATTCGTTTTATAGATCGAGATGGTTTGGGATTTAAATAACGATGCTATGGAAAGCGTCACTAACAACTGACAATGCAATCGACAGACACAGATTCAGCCAGCTTGTACACATTTTTCTTTAAACATTTAATTTTGGCATGTTAATATCAAACTAAAACCGGTAAATATTAATTATATATATATCTTGTCACTGTTACAAGTGAACAATAACACCAGTGATATATGATGGTTGCGATGGATATGGATTTAATTAATGCTGCAAAACCGCCTACTGATGCCTGCGTGACACGGCTTCGACTGTTGAAAATGTATGCCCAGAACGCCAAAGTTGCCCACATCGGTGTGTTGCTCGGCAGGCATGTACAATTATGCAACATATATCATTTTAAAGCTAGTATTTCAATCTACACTAATATCGCAATTTCAATACGTAATCTTTACATTTTATTTACGCATTTAGCAAGCATAGAAAACATTAAACTTCACTTACCTACACACAGAAAATGCCGCGATCAAAACCAAAAAGAAGTATTTCCAATTGTAACAGAGTTATCCATTGGTCGATTCCATGCTCAAACGTCATTGTGACATCATTTGCATAGCAGCAGCGACGTATTTTCTGCGACCATGTGATCTCTGATGCGGCCCGCGCCGGCGTCATTTTCATGCACAAGAAATGGATCAGTTTTGGCCGCTAGAAGGAAATACGCCACCTAGCGGATACTGATATACCTAGCAAAGTGAATCCATCAGCCGATAACATCAACGACCAGAAAAAGCACGCAAATCCAAGAGTTAAAACAAAGCACTACCCAGGCGGTGCGTAAACGACACAGCTCTGCGGTGAACGGCTGCGGCGCACAGAAAATTACGTAGCGAGCAGAATCGTTTTAAGTGCCTACATTAATTTCTGTGATGAATATATATCGTTTTCAAAAAAATGCGTATCTTAGATGAACATAACTGGGGAGTTAAAGTTTGCCCCATACCCTCATTACAATGGAACCACATCAATGATGGCTAATGTACGAAGAAATATTGAATGTATTGCCAGTAATATTTAAAAACAACATTAAACATACAGGAATGTTGAACTTGAAAAAATCCAAATTTTTCATTACTGCTTTTAAGTTGATACCAAAACTATACAATAACAAAAATATTTAATTATTACCACAGATATAATGTTTCCGTCATCGGACTGCCTCAATGCGCCATTTTATATTTGTATTATATTTATAAACAGTGACAGTAGTTTTTGCGTTCATCAACTTCTACATTTTACAAACATACGTTAACATTTTAAATAGTTTTTTGCTTCTTCATTGATCACTCTCTAGAGAGAAACGCCTGTTCCCTTTGTCATGTTGCTGTGTTTGTTCGGGTAGCGTGTAACACAGAACACGGATTAATAAGAAACGTTTATGCTTTATGTCTGAAAACACCAGCCTCTCTAACTAGGTCAAACGAACTGAGCTGCAGCTAATCTGCAGCAAGCCATAATGATGTGCATATCATTACATCTCCCTTCTTTCGAACAGCAGAACTAGTTAACAATCGAAAAGTGCAAATAGCAAACGTGTAAATGTCAAAACGAACTATCTAAGTATCATGCTGATAAATGTTCAAAGGTAAAATACAATTACTAGCTATGCGACTAAAAGGATATGGCACAAGTCCTAATAGTCCAGTCGTCGCGGGCTTCTCACAACTCTACCGCTTCGCGTGGTGTATCGTGCAGGAGTTGATGGCGAAGGTATTGGGGCGACTGTGCTCGGTAGCTCAGTTTCTGTAGCCGCGGTCGGTGATGGCGTTGGTGTCGCATGACGTGTGTCCTCGATGGCTTCATCAGTCTGCGGAAGTTGACGACTCTCGCAGATATGCTGACGGTTTCTTCTAAACTCCTTCCCGTTCATGTTCCGTAGAATGTAGGATCGTGGCTCGGTTGATTCTGCTCGTACAGTGGCGGGGTCCCATCGTCCTGTTACCGGGTGTTGCACACGAACTTGTTGACCGGGATAAAGAGGAGGCAAGTCAGTAGATTGTGCTCGTCGATCAAAGTAGTGTTTCTGTGAGACTTGTCGCCGCTGTAGCTCGAGGTGCACATCGTCTTCGTTTGGGACGTCGTTTCGAACTCTCACAGGGATGGTTGACTTGAGGCGTCGTCCCATGATCAGCTGCGCTGGGCTAGCTATTTTTGCGTTGATGGGAGTGATACGCCAGTGGAGCAGGGCGAGTTGATAGTCCGTGCCGGATTGCTTAGATTTCTTCAGCAAGGCTTTGATTGTCCGCACTTGTCGCTCGATGAAACCGTTTCCCTGGGGCCGTCTAGGTGAGGTTGTGATGTGATCAAACTGCCAAGTCCGTGCGAAATCACGGTAGGCCTCGCTGGAAAAGTGCGGGCCATTGTCGCTTACCATTCGGTCAGGAATTCCGAACTCGGCAAAGATCTGTTTTGTGGCATTCACCACGACATGACTTGGAGACGGGTTTGGTAGTTGTCTGATGATGGGGTACTTGGTGTAGTAATCAGCGATTATCAACCACTGGTGCCCTTCAAACTCAAACAGGTCAGTCCCCAACACGCTCCACGGCTTGGATGGAATATCGTGTTGCAGCAAAGGTTCTGGTGTCTGCGATGACTGGTGTTCTTGGCATACGTTACAGGTTTGCACAAGTCGATCAATGTCTTTATTGATGTTCAACCAGTACACCGTGTCTCTTGCCAGCAACTTGGTCTTCTCTCTGCCGAGATGAGCGGTGTGTAGTTGTCGCAGGATCTCAGGCTGTTGTGTTCGTGGAATGACGAGTTGTTGGCCTTTCAGGACCAGACCATTCTCAACAGACAGTTGGTCTCGGAAACTCCAAAACGATCGAATGTCTGTAGGTAGATCCTTGACGTCATCTGGCCAGCCTGCCACGATTGTTTCCAAGAGCTGGTTCAGTACTGCGTCCAGTGATGTGTCACGCCTGACTTGATCCAATCGTTCCGTTGAAAAACGAACAAGATCTACTCGCATATCAAGGTCGATGGGTGTGGCGTTGTGTGGACTAGGTAATCGCGACAAACCATCTGCGAGTTGGTTTTGTGAACCAGGTCGGTGCGTCATCGTGAAGTTGTACCCATGCAACTTGATCAACATCCGTTGCAGTCTTGGCGGAGCTGATGCGATGGGTTTATCGGTGATCATCACGAGCGGTCGGTGGTCCGTGATGACGTTTAAATCTCGTCCGTACAAGTACGTATGGAATCGTTGCATTCCGAATACTATCGACAATAGTTCACGCTCGATGCATGCGTATCGCTGCTCGGTAGTCGTGAGACTTTTGCTCGCGTATGCGAAGGGTCTGAGCTCGTCATCTGAGTCTGGTTGCAGGAGTGCAGCTCCAATACCTTTCAAACTCGCATCACACTGAAGGAATGCCGGTTTACGCGGATCATAGTATTGTAGCAAAGAGTTCTCCGATACTTCGTTCTTCATGTCAAGGAACGCTTGTTGGTGATGCGCTTCCCACACAAAGTCCGAGTCTTGACGTAGCAGCTCTCTCAGCACCGCAGATTTGGCGCTGAATGCTATCACGAAACGTGAGAGATACGTGATGAAGCCCAGGAATTGTTGTAGTTCGGCTTTTGTTGTCGGTACAGGCATTGCCCTGAGGTCATTCACTTTTTGAGGATCTGGCTTGATTCCCTCGCTGGTGTAAAGTTGACCAAAGAATGATACTTTGTTGCACTTGATGTTACACTTTGCTGAGTTGAGTGCTAGACCATGCTGCTTAGCGATGCACATGAACTGCTGCAGGTTGCGGTCGTGATCGAGTTCGGTTGTGCCGTACACCACGAAATCATCTGCTATCCCGCAAACCCCAGTGCACTTTTCGAGTATTCGGTCCATTTCCAGTTGGAATATGTCCTGGCTCACCGAGAGTCCGAATGGCAGTCTCAAAAAGCAGTATCTCCCGAATGGCGTCTGGAACGTCGTAAGCTTCTGGCTCTCATCGTCTAGTTTAATCGACCAGTATCCTGCCTTAGCGTCGAGTTTGGAGAAGAACTTGGCGTTCGCAAACTTATGATTGAGTTCGTCCAACGTTGGCATTTGGTGTCGAGGACGAATCAGCGCTTTGTTTAGCTGACGCGGGTTGAGGCACACACGGATGCTGCCGTCTCGTTTGGTGACATATGTCAATGAACTGACCCAATCGGTTGGTTCTTCGATGACGCGAATGACTTGTTGGTCGACCATTTTGTCCAGTTCTGATTTTATTTTGTCTCTAAGAGCGATAGGAGTTCTGTGTGGTGGGTCGATGCGACTAGGAACGTTCGGATCGACCATCAGCTTGTGCGTCTTCTGTAACTCACCGATCCGATCAAATTGTTGTGGATATTGCTTCATTAAGTCTCCGATGTTGTCAATCTTATGCGGATGAGGCGTCTCGTTGCTCAATGCGCAGTGCATTGTGACGACGTGTAGGTCTTCGCATGTGGATAACCCGAGGATTGCGGGTACTGGCACGTCGACCACGAAGAACTTCGTCTTTCTCCATTCTCGTTCGTCGTAGGAGCAGTTGATGTCAACAGTGCCTCTGCATGTGTTAGCGGTTCCGTTATACGCTGTTAGAATGCTATCTGTTGGCTGTAGGCAGTCTACACGAGGATTTCCAACTGTGTCGAGTTGTTCTGGAAACATGTCTCTGAACGTGCGGAAAGGCATAGTGTTTGCCTGTGCGCCTGTGTCGACTTTCAGCGTGAAGTTGTGCATGCCTGGCCTGTTGCATAGCTGAATCTTCAGAGTAGCATATGCCTCATTCCTGTTTGAATTTGAAGTGTGGACTACATTGAATGAAAATTCATTTGCTTGTGACCTGCTGTCATCGTAGTCGCATTGTTCATCTACTGTGTGAAGTCGTTGATTGCGTCTGTCAGGACGATGTACGTCGGGCGTTTGGCGTTGCGTCTCATAACGTTTTTGGGGTTGTATTCTACGGTGCTGCCCTCTACCGAACGAGTCTGTTGTTTGCTGTGGAGGGTAACGTCCCCTAGACGAAGAGTTCGTAGCTAGTTGTTCATGCTTTGTTGTCAAACAACACTTTTGCCAATGCCCACGCTTCTGGCACGCATTACAAGTGTCGTTTTTAGCTGGACAGTACTGCTTTCCGTATGGGTGACTTCGACCACAGTATTTGCAGCATGTGTCCCGCTTGTCTCGGATGACATCCATCTGCTGTGCTCGACCGTCGCTATGCAATTGCTGTAGTTGTTTGACGTGCGTTGCCGATGCTTCGTAACTTCGTCCAAGGGCTATTGCCTCGTGAAGCTTCATGCCTTTTGGCTTGTTCAGCAGCTCTTTTTGAAAGTCTGCGATTGGTGTGCTTGCTATGATCAGCTCAATTAAACGTTCATTCAATTCGTCGTCAACAAAATCGCACTTTAAAGCTTGTAGCTTGCACCTGTTGATGAAATCGTCCAATCCTTCTTCGCGCGTCTGTCTGTAGTGCGTCAGTTTCAGACGACTGATCCGGTAGTTTTCCGGTGGCTCAAGCTGCTCTTCAAATGCTGCGAATATCTTCTTGGGATCTTTCTTGTCCTCTTCGGATAGTGTCCAAGAGTTGTAGCGTCGCAAACCGTCATCGCCAACTTGAAGCAAAATGTGGACAACTTGATCTCTGTTTGAACAGTTTGAAAGTGTCGGCCGGATTCGGCACTGACCAGTCCATTCGTGGTACGTGGTCCATGTTGCTATTGGCTATCGCGTTGACGTTCTCGCTGACGTTGTTGTTGTTGAGTGGCAATGTCGATGTGTAGCTGTATGACTGCTTTTACGAGTCTAAGCTTACATAATAATCGTATATAGCTGTCTGACTATTGTTTTGAGTCATGACTAGCTTACAGATCAGCGTAGGTGTTTTTACGAATGTTCTAGGCCTGCGAGTGTACACAGCGCCTGACGTGACCTTTGACACGGTTATCGAGAATGACAGTTCATAGCCGATGCGCCATTTTTGGTGCGTGAAATCGTTCGCAATGTTCTTCAAAACTTCGCCAAGGCTACATCTGATAGGCTATGATATGCTATACATTCACGATCTCACCGCTGCCGCCATGTCATGTTGCTGTGTTTGTTCGGGTAGCGTGTAACACAGAACACGGATTAATAAGAAACGTTTATGCTTTATGTCTGAAAACACCAGCCTCTCTAACTAGGTCAAACGAACTGAGCTGCAGCTAATCTGCAGCTAGCCATAATGATGTGCATATCATTACACCCTTCACAAATTCTGCCATCTTTCTCGGTGCCTCCAGATCACTGTAGAATTTCTCTTTCAGGAGTTGTTCTCTGGCCATGCTGGGGCTATCCTAGAGTGGTCAGTGCTGGAGTAGGTGCTCAGTGGTCATTAGGACATTATCACAGGAGCACATCTCACTGGACTGACCAATCGTCATCTTTTTGTAGAAATGTGCATTTTTTTTTGGATAATGTATACGACATGGATATTTAGTTTAACATCAACATGGTAAAGATGTGTGTTATGCAAAGTGGTGTAGTCAGACCTGCCTACCATTCCGGATTGTCCGGAATCATTCCGGAAAGTCACCTCAAATTACGGTATTAAGGCGAGAGATGAAAATATTACGGACTGTCACCATGTTCGCCAATCACTTCCGTGTTCCTCCAATTTAGCTTCCACTATATTCAACAGGTGGCAGCATATGTATGCAGCATGTTGTTACATGGTTTTTCATTCGCTGAATCTGGTCGTAATTTAACCAATAGGAAACAGCGTAATGACAAATTCGCATTTCCGCGATCAAACAAAACGAAGTCACGCGGCACGAAATGATGGCTGACAGCGAAACGACGCCACCGCCAACCAAAAAGAAACGTGTAATGCCAACATTTGGTGAGTGTTCTACTTGTAGTATTAGGCCAACTGACTGTACTAAGACTAAGTTTTAAGTTAGTGTATTTATTGAGTTTAGTCTATCATTTACAGCCTATCATGATACAGTCACTAGAGACTAGTAGAGTCTAGACGATGTCGATGACTAATGTAACGTAATGCCAATGGTTTTGCCGCCCTACTGTCTATCATTTACAGCCTATAATACAGGGTTAGGCTTATATACTAGAGTTGAGTAGACTAGAGTCTTACTGACTAGCGTAACATAATGGTTTTGCCGTCCCGGTGACAATATCTGACACGGTTCTGAACAATTACTGACAGCAAGCCTATATTCCTGAAAATCAGTGTTAATGTGAAGATGGATTACTGACAGGAAGTTTTTGGGATAGGCAGGTCTATGTATAGGTACACAATCGTACAATTACATGTCACCTTGCACAGGTTTCCTGTCATATTGGAAATGATGCTCCAGAGGCATAATGTCGGTTCTTCCAAACTACATTATTACACTGGAAACTGATGCCATTTCCTCATATGTAGCTAGCGTGTTCTTCCAAGCAACTTTGTTAATTGTCTTGAATATATGCAAAATGTGATTTTCATGTCCGGATCCTCACCAAGACAGCACCTCTGACCATTCACATGGGCATGTTCAACTACATGGTTTATCAACTGGCACATTTCAGACTTCTGTGGTAGAGCCTCAGTGGTGTGGCAGTGGTCATCTTACCCTGTTTCTGCTGATTGGTCAGCTTGAGAAGGGCCATTCCCATTTGCTTGTAAGGTTGTACTCTTCCTTTGCGACTTCAGGACCCTAGGGTCCTTTGGTGTCTACTGCCTGGTATGTCTTAGAGTCACTGTCTCACAATAAACCACTGTATGTGTAGAGCACATTGGTTCAGTAGCTAGAGCATTGGACTCTCAATCGAGAGAACATGGGTTTGAATCCTATGCTGCGGCATTGAACCTTAGGTAAGTTCGTTCACTCTACGTTGCTCCAGTTCACTCATCTGTATAAATGAGTGCCTAGCTATAGACAATGGTGGATATTTGTGTACCAATAGTCTTTGAATATTAATTGCAGCATGGCTGAATGCTTCCCAGAAAAATTGTGATGGTGTTCAATTGAACATGTCTGCCAGGGAGTCAAGTGTTAAACACTTTGAGCAGTCCTGAGGCCTGGTACTGCGCTATTTAGGAACTTACCTTTACTTTTTATACAAGGCTCACAAAGTCAGTGAATCATACCACCAAAAAGACTACTCATTCCAATCAGCTGATGCAACAAACAAGGTTCATTGCTTGGCTCAGATTGGCTTCCCAAACAACATCTCTCATTACTTCTATCTCTTTGGTGACCTATCATCTTTTCCTGACGTGTCTTCAGGCGCATCATAGCTATTTCAAGGATGCCACAAAACTCCACCACTGTTGTGTTGCCAGAAAAAAAAACAGTCATTGTCACCCCTTTCTGTAGGCAGAATGCTTGTTGAAATAATCTTACATAATCTGTCATCTCACCAGTGTACTTAGCAGCAAGAAGATCCATCACATTAAAATTTTTCTTTTCTGTCAAAATTATAAAATGAAAATATTAACCAAGCCCTGTCAATGTCAGAATGCTCGCTTGACCGTTTCACCAATTTCGTCTACAATGCCATTGCCATATGATGTTGCTAAGAAATTCCAGCTCGGTGTCATGTCATACTCTTCTTCCCCCAGGTGGAGTTTGTGGAATAAGAATCTTGTTTAGGTTTCAAAACTTGCTTTTTCTGAGACTAACAAAATTCCAATATTTATGTATGCTTACTTTAAGCACTAACGAGTGGCTTAAACACAATTTAAGTCACTACACATTGTGAGTTGCGTTTGTAGCACAACACCACTCGTGAATATGACAACTTTATTGAACAGGTTTTAATAACTACTTATCAGTTAGAAGGACGGCAGTCGAATGTCCGTTATAAGTCTTTTAAAACGTAACGTTCTTGATTACGTGCACGCGTACACGCGACGTACCTATGTCATGCGCACACGCGCTTAAGACCGCCAATATTTGCTATGTGGCAAATCGCCACATGACCTCCCCCAAATGAGAGGATGCTTATTTTATTATTTACAGTCTGTCCGGTGATCGAATTTGTCGACCTGAACGTGTACGCACTGATACTGATGCAGGTTTTTTTGTTCACGTTGACATCTGACTGCAATAGTTGGACCGGTTGCGATGTCGAAGTCGTCGTCCACAAATGCTGGTTTCAGACGATCGATGGACGATCGATTCGACCACGAATGTCCAACGTATAGTACTTGTCATTACGCTCTAACGCTCTGAACGGTCCTTCATATGGGCACTCCAGAGGTGTGCGATGATCGTCTTTGCGTACGAAGACGAACGTACATGTCAGGAGTGCGGTTGGTATTCGAGAAACGTGTTGTCGGCTGTGATGAGTCTTCGATTTCGCTCGCAGGCTACGCATGGTCTTACGCAATCGTGTGAGTAGGGCTAATGCGTCTGTGGTTACTTCTGTCGATGCTTTAGTAGTTTCGAAAAACTCGCCCGGCAGACGGAGTGTTGTTCCATAGACAAGCTCGGCGGAAGTACACCCCAAATCTTCTTTGATGGAACACCGTATGCCCAGTAGAACTATGGGCAGTTCGTCTCGCCAATCCGGACCGTGTAGACGAGCTTTGAGTGACGCTTTTAGCTGTCTGTGGAATCGCTCAACTAAGCCGTTCGATTGTGCATGGTAGGCTGTCGTGTGATGAAGTTGCATGCCCAGTAGTTTCCCGAGTTCCATCCATAGTCCGGAAATAAACTGTCGACCCCGGTCGGATACTATGTCAGTGGGCACGCCGAAACGTGGCACCCAATTCTCTAATAAAGCTCGTGCACAGGATATGGCAGTAGCATCTGCCATAGGTATGGCTTCCGGCCATCGTGTGAAACGATCAACAATTGTGAACAAGTAAGATGTTCCTTGCGATGATGGCAGTGGGCCTACAATGTCCACGTGTATGCTATCAAAACGATGATCTGGTGTGGGGAACTGTTGTAACGGCGCAGAAACGTGGCGATGAATCTTTGCCCGTTGATATGCCAGACACATCTTAGTCCAGACAGTGATGTCCTTGTTGATGCCATGCCAGACATAACGCGAGTTCATAAGACGTTTCGTCGTACGTCCAGATGGATGTGATGTACCATGAATTGCGTCAAAAACATGCCGCCGCCAACTCGGTGGCACGATGGGTCGTGGAGTAGAGGTGGATACGTCACAAAGAATGGTGTCGCCATTCTCTAGTTCCACATCGCGTAGAACAAGTGCCGTAGTTGCTATGTTATCTTTGTATGTTTGTACATCGCGATCATCTAATTGCGCACGCGCCATGTCGGTGTAGTCGATAGAGTCGTTAAATGTCACTGTGTTGACTGTCGAGGGTGATGAGGGTGATGATAACTTGTCTTCTATGTGTACTCTCGACAGCATATCTGCTGCAACATTAGTCTTTCCGGGTATGTATCGAACATCCGTAGTGAACTCTGCGATAAAAGACAGATGTCGTGTCTGTCTCGGAGATCGATCCGCATTATTGTGAAACGCGAAGGTAATTGGCTTATGGTCGGTATATATATGAAACAATCGACCTTCCAAGAAATAACGGAAATGGCGCACTGCTAGATACATGGCGAGTAACTCTCGATCAAACGCACTGTATCTTGTCTCAGCTGGCTTGAGGTTTCTCGAGAAGAAGGCGAATGGTTGCCATTGTCCGTTAATGTACTGTTCTAGCGCTCCTCCGACAGCTGTGGATGACGCGTCGACAGTAATGCTAGTCATAGCTGTGTGTTTCGGGTGAACCAGGAGTGATGCTGTAGCTAACGCACTCTTAGAAGCTTCGAAAGCATCGTTCATCTCCTTAGTCCAAACCAATACTTTGGTTTTACCTTTCAGTGCGTTGTGGAGAGGTCGTAGCAAGTTGGCGACATGTGGTACGAAACGGTGGTAGAAATTTAGCATGCCTACGTACTCTTGTAATTTCTTCTTGTCCACAGGCCTTGTTAGGTGAGTGATGGACTCGACGCGATCAGCCAGCGGTTTAATACCGTGAGCTGTGACATGATGGCCCAGGAAATCGACCGCATTGATGCCAAAAATGCACTTGGTGGTGTTTACCACGAGTCCATGAGCAGTCAATCTCTCGAACAACAGGCGAAGGTGTTGTTGTTGTTGTTGATGATACCAGCAGATGTCGTCTCGGGCGGTGGTTTGCTGTCGTTGTTTTGTCTTAGCACTCAATGTCATAGTGGATAGATTATCAACAGCACACAAGTGTGATTGTCCTCTGACAACCATCACAGCGTCTGCTGCTGCGGCGATTGCATCAACGTCCTTCAATTGAAGCGCAGCCAACGTGACACGGACGTCGTCAGGAAGTTGTCTAAGGAAGCGTTCTCGAAAAATCGTACCCACTTGGTTATTGCCGTTCAACATTAGCATGTGTGCTAACATGTCGGATGGTCGGCGATCACCTAAACCGTCTAGGTCTTCCAACTTAGACGCTGCTTCTTCTTCCGTGAAATCGTAGCAGGCCAGTAACGCGGTTTTTAAATGTTCATACGTCCCTTCTGTAGGCGGGTGTAGGATGACGTGCGCCATTCGATTGGCAGCGATTTCATCGAGAGCTGCGACAGCGTAGTTGTATTTCGTTTGGTCGATGGTTATGTTGTGTATACCAAACTGTGCTTCAGCCTGCGCAAACCATACATTCGGGCTGGTTTTCCAAAAGACTGGAAGTTTCAACGAAACGGCTGCCACGTTGCTGTTCGCTTCTGCCATATTGATGTCGTGTGTGGGTTGCGATCACGTCAGGGTCACCAATGTAGCGCAACACCACTCGTGAATATGACAACTTTATCGAACAGGTTTTAATAACTTCTTATCAGTTAGAAGGACGGCAGTCAAATGTCCGTTAGAAGTCTTTTAAAACGTAACGTTCTTGTTTACGTGCATGCGTACACGCGACGTACCTACGTCATGCGCACACGCGCTTAAGACCGCCAATATTTGCTATGTGGCAAATCGCCACACGTTACTTTATCCCATTTTTGGGGACATACATTATGCGTGACTCATTACACATATTCAGTGCCCTTTCGTATGAACATTTCTGTGCTGGTTAGGCTATTTAGTTTAAATATACGAGGGCATAGTATTTTTAATTACCTTATACATTAAAAAAATATATATATTTGGCACAATTACAAGATGATTGTAATCTAATTAATTATTTTGTTTTCATGACTGCCAGACATACTAAGCTCATCGTAATAGCGCATTTATATACAGATGTATCAGTGAGTCTAATGTTATGCTGGATGACTATATTTATTTACTATGTAAAGATGATAACGATTATTATTTTGAACTATTAAGTCTGATAAACCTCTTGATACAGGAGAAAGAGTATTTGTGTGTACCCATCTGCAGATTGTGCACCCATCTGCAGATCGCACACCTATCTGCAAATTGTGGGCATCGACTTTATTCTCGGGATTTCGCATCAGATAATTCCTGTCGATTAGCAAATTGTGCATGCAGTCTTTAATTGGGAGTCCATATTCCAGGTCCTGGGGTTTTGCATAGATATCACAAACAAAAACAACAGTTTAATTTATGCCAATTACGTCAATACAAAGCCAGTAAATGAACACAAGTAAATGAATGCTGGATGATCAGTTGTACACAAAACAACTAATGAATTTGTGCCTTCTGTAAATCTACCACAAATCAGATTTGTGTCAAGCAGATATTAAAATAATGGTGGTTCACAGCAGCCAAGATCATATGGGTGTCGCAAATTCAAATAAACCATACCTGAGATCAAAGTGCCTTCGTGCTGTGCTCAGTGTGCTGTTTCGCAGCAATTTTAAACCAAACCCTACCAAGTAGATAACTACAAATCAAGAACACGTATCGCATCAGAATAGAAGATCGAACAACTCAATAAAAAGTACAGTTTGTTCAATGGTTCAATTTTCCCAATTTTATAAAAACCAGTGGTCATTAAAAACTAAAAACATCTCATATTGATGCCTTTTTCCAATTCTGTTGCCGACTCGTTCTATATTTGTTCTGAAACATGAATAATGAACTTGAAGTTATTTTGACACATCAGATAAAGTCATGTGAATGACAGAACACTCAATAACTGACAAAAGGAGATTATAAGTGTTATAGAACATAATGAAGAAGTAGGGAATAGACACATAACAAATTATGTTAGGTTCTCTCATCCTAACCACACAAATTTTGGTATTAAGCCATATAAAAACAATTTCAAGGTGTTAATCTAATAACAATAAAACAAAAATACCTATGTTGAGTCGGTAATGACAGCCAGTATTGTCTGCTTTTTGTGTTGTCCACAATTTACAGCTAAGCTAGGCATCAGAAACATCATTCGCTTTCCAACAATCTATAACTTAAACTTGTACAAATTTACATCACAAATAGATCCTAACATTTGTGATAATAAAACTACACAAATCTGATCCTTTTCATGTGTTTTTTGTGTTCAGACGTCATGTTGCCACACTTCAGGCGGTGTCGCATTGAAATATCATCCTCGGTGGTCAAATAGCAAATTTTATAACCAAAAAGAGCTCTGATTGATGACGGAAATATCGCTCTTATGATTAATTTAATAATCACTTGGTGAAATGCCTTTTGAAAATACGCCTTAATTTCCTATCAGATTCTGTTTTAGAGTGGATTTTTCTTAAGAGGTTAATATCTTTAGTTTGTTCTGAACAATGCACCGTGGATAACAGGTGTCCACGGTGTCACCATATATGCAGGGTGCACGGTGGATTTAGTTGACAGGTAGTCCGTCGGACTAGCTGACTCAGAAACAACTAGTCCTCATATTGTTTTACTAGTCCTTAAAAATCAATCATACTGTTGTATTATATATGTGTGACAGTTATGGCACATATTAAAAGTGGCTTTATTTCATAAAGAAAACAAGCCGTTTCCCATTTCAATTAAATGTTCAACTAAATGTGTCATTAATAGAAACCAATGGATGTGATTTCGTAGACCCAATTGCAAAGTTATCAGAAGAAATGACTAGTTTAATCAGGGGCAGCAAACACGAGTCGTGGACAAGGCGATGCCAGCAGAATTTCAAGCCTGACGGCGACAAAGGACCGACATTGTCGGACTAAGTTGCATCATTTGCCATATACTTTTCATTAGCGTTTTCTTTCCCGAAGCCGACTAAACAATGTAACATTGCTGGCGTTTGGTAACTTGCTAAAATAATCACCCAATGCAGGAGTAACGCAAGCAACTACCATCACGACGGGATAGCACGTAACGATGTCTGTAAACCGCGCATGTATGTTTGTCCATGTCGCTCATCACTCATGGTCGCTAGGTGGCACTACCTATCCTACGCTAACCGGATGTAAACAGCCGCCATTTACATTCACTGCGTTCAGCAAGTTTCCCATCTGACGGTCGTACGGAATATTTAGCTGCCTGTGATAAAATGCTACCTTACTGTCGATTTTGTTTTAATCCATCACAACACCCAACTAGCGTATACAGAGCATAAATTAATTTACATAATAACAGCTAGTCCGATGGGACTGCTCCACTAAACATGGACTAGTCCGATCACTGAAACTACTCGTCCGGGACGATCGGACTGGCCTTATTTCGCAGCCTGTATATGAGATTATAATTTTATTATTTACTACTTTACTTTAAATTTTACTTAACATAATTAGTACTGAATAGTGTAAAAAAACATTGTCATCGGCAGGGCCTAAAAATCTTACTGTAAATTAATTATGTAATGTTACATGGCGGGTAGCGACACACAAGTTTTCTGGTGGCTCTAACTCTGGAGCAACATTCTGTTGTTCCTTTCTAATTGCTCTGCCGAAACAAATGAGGCCTTAGTGTTCCCCTCACACCAACATGGTCCAACCAAGGTGGTGATTTCATTCCTTATTTCCGAATTAATCTAATGGAATACACCTCATGTACATAATCTGTATAGTAATGCAGGTACATTGGGGCAGTGTACGTGTATCTCCTCCCAGGTGTCGAGGTCCACTCACATGTCTATGTTTGTTCGTTTCCTTCAACCACTGGCCTCTGATCTACCAGTCGGCGATGTACTAAGACAATCACAAAGGTAGTCATTTTGTGTTAATTACTTGCATGTTTGCAATATGCTTTTTCTATAAGGTCTTTCTCCACTGGCTGCCACTGGTGTTTAAACTAGATTACTCGCCACCTTTGTTGCCCTTGCAACACTTCTCGACGAGTTCACGACGATGAGCAAGAGTCGGATAAGCGACATTACTGCAGTGCTATGTTCACTCTACTATCACCGTGAATGGACAACAACAGGAATTATATGGTCAGCAAGAATGAGTTTAAGATCAAAATGCTGTAAAGATAGTAACTGCTGTTCCATTGGTGGAAGTTATTAATACAAGTGCACTTTTGTGTTGCATACGTGATTCATGTTTGTTTTTCTTATGTCATTCCAAAATGTACAATGGCGCGTTTAAAAAACAAAAATTAATAGATATACAAATAAATAAACAAAAAGTACATGTCATTAAAAAGTGTTTAAAATAATTACTAACAAGGCCATTATTATTATTATTAATTATTTGCTGAAATCTGCATGCAGCCAGATTCAGAACGTTGAGTATTTGGCAAAAATAAGCAGTTTAAATAACCTTGAACACCAAAGTCGTCGAGATCAATAATTTGTCGGTGCACAGTCCATAATACATCCAAGTGAAAATAGCTTTGATGTGAACATAATTAATTTGCCATAGCTGCAAAACATTGTGTGACAAAATCAATTCGTCCAGAAATAGCATTATTTTTTAGGGAACTAAAACTACAACAAATACCAAATATAGTGAACAACAAACATCAACATAAAGCCGACACCCATCTGAAAAATGTACCTGGATCTGGACTCAGTACAATGGTTTATTTGTATGTTGTATGATGATGAGCAGAGAGAGACAAAATGGACAAGGGTGTCAAATAAAGCAGGATAAAGCCTGGCAAAATGACTAAAGTTGCCGATTCCTTTAGTTGGTTGTTGTAACAATCTTGCTTGGAATTTCTCCTAACCCATGTCCTCACCCACCCCCTGCGTTCCTTGTTCCTGTTCCATCACCGTTTCAGCAAGCTAGTCGTCTTTCCCTTGCGTGGTGCGGTCCACGTCACTCAGTAGCTTCTGCTTTTCTTGTTATTTCCCTCCATCTCTCTCCGTTGTCCACACTGACCTTTCATTATTGGCTGTTCACACCTGCCCTCCTTAGGTCCCTTTTCATGCTGTCGTTCCATCTCAGCTTTGGTCTTCCTCTTTGTCGTTTGCCACCCACTTCTGCATTCCATGCTCTTTATGACAGTCTGTTTTCGCTCAATCTTTGCAAGTGTCCTGCCCAGCAGGACACTAATGATGTCCTTTTAACTTAACTGTCTTAACTTTGACCAGTGCATTATTTTTGAGGCGAGTGATCGCTCTCGCTCCCTGCCGCTCGCGCTAATCGCTCAACTAGGGAGCGATTTATCGCTCGCGCTAATTGCCATTATCGCTCGCGTCACCAGACCTGCTGCATGTGGTGGCAAAATATACACCCATTTGTTTGAAAGAAAGTGTCGTCACGTAAATTAGCGTGGTGTGATCTCTGCTCGGGTCATGGGTGTGCGGCGGTAGCCGCAGTGGCCGACAGCTAGCGTCCGTCCCATAAACAAAACAACTTAATTATCAGCGTCGTTACACTGCTGTCATTTCCTGTAACATCATCCCTAGTACTTCCTGTCTCCAATGTTTTATCAGCATGCAACTTTTCAATCTGTGCCAACGCTTGATATCCCGAATTGACCCGATCGAATTAATCTTGCGTAATGGATACCGCTATGGCATGGCTAGCCTCGATTGCGTTTTGGCATGACTGGGCAATGGCGCCACCAGACAAACAAACAAACACGCCACCTGGCAGATAAAATACAACTAATGAATTGCTCATGCTAAATTATTTGGCGTATTTAGGCGAGCAATTTATCACTCGCCTGGTTTTTTAAACGTGAAACACTGTTTAACTAAACTATCTTTCTTAACTATATATACTTTTTTCTATGATATGAATGTAGAATATTACATTTACACATTCCATTATACACAAGTTTATACCTGCATTTTCCTATTCAAATATAGCTTAGGAGCGAAATTGGACTTGATCTCATAACTAACAAATGCAATTTATATGAGTAAAAGAAAAATAACAAAATACTGTATAACACAACCTCCATACATGAATCATTCAAACAAACCACTGGCCAAGTATGATGTTCCTTCAGTGTCCTAGGTAAGCATATGATCCAACTTCTGAACATCCATCTTTCCCTTCCTGTATGCCGTAGCACCATCTCTCTCTGCCTGTTCTGTGTGGACAATGCGCAACTGGTCACACTTCTCTGTAAACACCTGCATCAGCTCATTTACCTCAGTCGCGAGCAAGTTCATCACTTCTGCGAGGTGAGATGCACCAGTTTTATTTTTCTTCTTCCAATTGACCAACCAACTTCAACATTTTGAAGATCTCTGTTGGTATTGGGAGTTTTAGTGAATGAGATTCCAGCTCAGTGAGTCCACGAAAGGTTTTTTGGTTTCCTTACAGATACAGATAGAAGGAACCAATGGCTTAGAGTGTCTCTTCCGAAAGACACAGGCAATGTATGGTTAATTAAATTGTCCAAGTTTCAACACGGTGGCTGATACCTGTACTGAACCAGTCGACCCCATAATGTAAGAAACTGCACACGTGAGTCCAGTGGCCATTGAAGATGTTCTTGGTGTATCTGCTCTAGCTGACCTATTGCAGGCACTTGTTGCTGTTCTGCGTCTTGCCATTCACTTCAGTATGTTTGGGTCGCTCATCTGCTGGTACACAGGTACCTTGGCTTCGATTACATCATGGGTCAGTGGATGCTTCATGTGGAGGCTCCTGGTCATTGGCTTCAGCATGCTGGTAGAAGCACCATAGCTCCTGGCTGCTGGTGCAATGTGTGTGGTGCGGTTCATCATGTGTGATGACAGTGAAACAACATCGCCCACACTTGGTTGCACATATCATTGGACCAGCATAAGTGTATCTCCTCCCAGGTGCCGAGGTCCACTCACTTGTCTCTAAGTTCGTTCGTTTCCTTCAACCATTGGCCTCTGATCTACTAGTTGACGATGTACTAAGACAATCACGAAGGTAGTGATTTTGTGTTATTTACTTGCGTGTTTGCGATATCCTTTTCTAGAAGGTCTTTCTCCACCGGCCGCCTCTATGGTGTTTAAACTAGATTACTCAAGTGTCGTCGTCTATGATGACAGTGAAACAATGTCGCCCACACTCGGTTGCATATGTCATTGACATCACCTACGCCAGCGTTCAGGGTGTGTCTGCAGTATTGCTGCAGCTGGTGTGCTTTCTTAGTGAGGCAGACCTCCCCGTACCTATCAAGCTTCATCTTTGTTAGCTCCAACAGTGGTTGGGGAATGCCTCCGACTCAATCACCACATCAGGGACGTGCTGTGAGATCAATGACCGCCTCAGTAGGCCTTTGAGTCACTATCTCCCAGGATGTCAGGGTACATGAGGTGGTGACGATCCAACATGCGAGACCACAGCTGCTTTGCTGCCTCCACCTCCATGTCGTTGGAGCTGCCATGGAAGTTGATGCTGCAATTGTCCTGGTGCTTCTCGTACCACGTATCAAAGGCTGTATGATCATCACTGTACACATGGCGCTTCAGGCTACAGCTGTGGCAGTAGCTCGACAAGACCAATGACCAGTTGTGACACTTGTGTCAAGTGTCATCAAAACTGACTGTGATTGGTACGTACTGATCAGTTTGGAAGTCGGGCTACATCTCGCAGCAAACTCCAGTTCACAACATCCTCTGTTTTATCATATCTAAGATAAGATAATGCTTCATTGTCACAACTATGGAGTTAATAAATTTGTCTCGGGTGAGAGCAGACATGACTGCAATATGTACATAGAAAAACCATAAAACCATTCGATAAAAACAGTAGATAAATAATACATGCATACACATTACTTATTCTAAAACGACAAGTGACACTGTGGCAGCAGGCATCATGAATTAAGTTGTTTAATAGACAGTGGCACGAATGAGTGTTTGTATCTATTAAGCCTGCACCGAAGAGTTATATAATGTCTGCCAGATGGCAGGAGCTGAAATTCATTATGCAGGAAATGCTTAGTATCATAAATAATCTTGACTGACTGTCTTCTTAGTGTCTGTTCAAAAATCTGCTGAAGGGAGATCATGGGAGATGTGGAACTTGTGATTTTCATGGCAGTTCTCATCAATCGAGAAAGCTGTGGTTTTAACTGAACAGACAGATTGCCAAACCAAGCAGTAATTCCATAGCGCAGTATGCTTTCAATAATAGAGCGATAAAAAAGAACAAGTATTTTCTCATCGACACCGAAAGCACTCAGTCAGCGGAGAAAGTACTGGTGGACTTTGGAGCACACACTGTGAACATGGACATTCCAGCTAAGTTTGATATCAAAGTGGACATACAGGTATTTGTACTGATTGACCTGGGCAATTTCTTTACCATGGATAACAACAGGCAAGTGATTGGCAACAATACATTTAGCATCAAAAACCATCTCTTGAGTCTGGTTGACATTAAATTTGAGGTGGTTGTCACACCAATGTACAAAGCTTTCATTTTCAGACATGTATGTGCTGATGTCAGAATCAACATGTAACAGACCAAGAATAGCTGAGTCATCAGAGAATTTGATTATGTGGTTGTTAGTACTGCTTCTGGTACAGTCATTTGTATACAGAGCGTACCAAATTGGCGAACTGACACAACTTTGGGGTGCACCGGTATTTATTACCACAGTTTGGGAAAGAGTCTGATTTACCTTGACAAGCTGCACTCTATCTGTTAGAAAAGAACGATACCACTTGATGATATATGGATTGACATTCATTTGTTTCAGCGTAGTGAGAAGAATGTGAGGTTGGATAAGATTGAATGCTGAGCTAAAGTCTATGAACAATAGTCTAACATAATCCTTGGGGTTGTCTAAGTGTTTCAAAATTAAATGGACAACAGTGTTGACAGCATCATTTGTTCCTCTGCCATGCCTGTAGGCAAATTGGAATAGGTCAAGATAGTCTTGAATGTGTCTTGCTGCAGTTTACAAACCACTATTTGTTCCAAACGTTTCATGACAATAGATGTAAGTGCAACAGGTCTGAAATCATTGTTTTCTTTTGGGCAAGTTTTCTTTGGTACTTGAATAATATGTGAGGTTTTCCAGTGTATTTGTACCATGTGGCTATCGACAGAAAGTTGGAATATGGGACACCAAGCCGGTGCAAGATCCTCAGCATATGATTTCAATAAAAAAACGAAATGCCATCAGGACCAGTTGCTTTTCTACTATATACATGTTGGAAGACTTTGGTGACATCAATTTCAAACCTATCAGCATTACTGACAAACACATCACTGCACAGAATCACATCTACTGGCAGAGTCCTGAGTATGAAACCGTCTGTAGAAATCATTCATTTCATCAGCAAAAGCCATTTGTGGTGTGTATTGGTTTTCTAGTACAGTTCATGTTTATGGCCGACGTCTTTGTATCCCATAATGTTCTATTGTACATGCAATTAAAATGTTTGTCTTTGTAGTGTTGTTTTTCCTCTCAGTTTGGTGTTGAGTTCTTTTTGCACCCGTTTGACCTCTTGTGTGTCTTTCCTTGTGAAAGCCTGCTTTTTTCTGTGTATGCAGTCTTTGATATCCTTAGTGATGTAGGGTTTGTTGTTGGGAAAAGATTTCACAATTTTCTTTGGAATCACAGTCTCGATATAAAACTTGATATAGTCTGTCACTGCATCTGTAGCCGTGTTGATATCGGGATTGTCCCGAGTGAAAACCTCCCAATATGTGCACATGAAACAGCCCCTAAGGGTCTCCACATTGTCAACAGACCACACGTTAACAGTTTTCAGCATCATATTATCTATATTATACTATATATTGTCATATATTATTATATGCCTTCATATTTCCATTTTATTACAGATACTCATTTGACAAATATTCTTCAATATACACTGTTGTGTTCAATTACAACTTTGACTCACATTGTTATATTATGTTAGATTATATCGAACTACAATTTGCACCTAATGTAAACAAATCATACAATGATTACACTATCTAATTCTTGGTGGTTCTTGTAAAAACCCCTAGGATTCTAGGGAATCTCCCGAGTTACTTGATGAAACTATAATTACGTTCATCCATGTAATAACATGTAATAACATGTAATAACATGTAATAACACGGTAAGCGAGTAACTAAATAAACTTTCATTCATCAGGTAACTGTGTATGTTGTTGTGCTGCACATTGGGTTATGTCTTCGGATTATTTATATATTTGTAATGGCAACAATCACGTGTTCGCACACTCCAGAAGACTGTTTCAGACCCTTCAAAGCGCATGGTCACAACGTGTCTTTATTTTGTGTTTGTGGGGTGTATGCCACTACAATGCAGCTGTTGGATGGTTCTTATTCTGATTTGGTCCTGGTCCTATATTGATCTTGGTCCTGTGTTGCTGCACATAATTTATGGGCGTCACAATTGTCGAGTTGTGGATGCGTGATGTTTTCCTATGGCAGCAATGCAACCATTGTTTATAGAATCCCAACATGCAGTTTTATTGTTCCTTTCATCTGTATCTCTGGCATTTCTGCAACTTTGCTCTGAGTTCATTACATATTCACTTCAGCACAGGAAACTATATATGTTTGATTTAAATGTGATATTCCTAACTTGTATAAGTCATCAGCAACTTGGATGAAAACTTTCTGTTGTTTTACTGCATCGTCTGGCATTAACTTTGCTGTCCCCCAACATCGTCGCAAGGACCTTTCCCATGTCCACATTCTATATACACCTATGATGCCTTTTCCCTAGTAGTTCCTCATGGTTTGCGAATACATGAAGCATGACATTGTTCCATTACATGGATGTAGGAACTCACACGTGGCGACACATGTTGCTTCTGCAACTATAGCTCTGATTGGTGGAATCAGCCTCTCGATGAATACTGTTAGTAGATGCATTATTTGGATGGTGTGTTGTTTTAAACATTATTATTACTATCATTATGAAGAGGATGATATATTATGCAGACTTACTGAAGCTGTTTCATCTGAAGGCATCACCAGACTGCTTACTTACTTACTTGTGCCCACCGTCCCTCCTGGGGCATAGGCCGTTGACAACAGCTCTCCAGAGTCCTATGTCCTGGACTCATGTTTCAAGCTGTCTCCAAGTGTGTCCTGTCTTCTTGGTGTCCGCCTGGAGGTCCCTTCGCCATGTGTTCTTTGGACGGCTTCTTTTTCTCCTGCCTTGTGGGTTCCATGTCAGAGCCTGTCTGGTGATAGTTGATGCTGGTTTCCGGAGCGTGTGACCAATCCATCCCCATCGTCTTCTTCTTATTTCATCTTTGGCAGACAGTTAGTGTGTCCTCCTCCACAAGTCAATGTTGCTGATGGTGTCTGGCCAGCGGATCTGGAGGATTCTTCTTAGACAGTTATTGATGAAGGTCTGTACATTCTTGGTGGTGGTGTTAGTTGTCCTCCATGTCTCTGCTTCATACAGTAGGACTGACTTCACGTTGGAGTTAAACAGTCGGATCTTCGTGTGTAATGACAACACTTTGGAGCTCCAGACTGCTGGTACAAGGTAAATACAGCAAGTCAGGATTCGAGCAAGTGTCACAGTTTCTCATCAGATACGACAATGTAGGATTTATTTTTCAGGTCACCTTCAAATATGCAGTAGACTACATCACATACTTCATCAGCTTGTGATAGTTCTCTGTAAAATCCTTGTGCAAATGAAATTATATCCACCAATTTCGTGATAAATTTCACCATTTGGATTGGACGTTCATTGGAATGACACGAGATATCATTTTGATGACTTATAATCTTCAGTTGTGCCTTTTTGATGGAAGTGTTCATGTTATTTAAAATACAATACAAATTTTGTTTTCTGTTCAGTAATAATAAAATACATTACTAAAGCGATGTACATCAGTCCGTCTCTTCACAAAGTACTCATGGTTGATTGAGCAAACAGTCAAAGTCGACCAGAACAACAGGTGTGTGCAAGAATTAGTCTTTCCAGTCCTGAGGCTTTTTAACGCCTAATGAATCAACCAATTAGAATTGAGTACATCATATGCCACTGTTTCATTATTCCAGTATGTCAACCAGTAAAATTCACCAATCACGCATGTCTGAAAATCTAGTGTACACTTGATGACATCAAAGGTGCTTTATTCAACCACAAACAACCAGGGGGGTTAAGGGTTTGGATTATGGTCTTAAAGGTGTGACCGAAAAAATTGTTATCTCAGAAGTCACATGACCATCAGTGAGGTAATTTTTACCTCTGTCCCATGTATCTCATAATGTACCTGCCTAGTACCTCCAGCGCATACTGCAGCACGTTCACACCTAAACTATAGTTGTTTTATTCATTCTACAATGGGACAGTCCCCGCAGTTTGTGCCCATTTTGGGGGTAATCTTGCAGAACATTAAAACTTTTAAATGTCTTATTTGTGCTACCTAACAGAACACATCTCACACATTGAAACATACCTAACAGGAAACGTCTCACACATTGACACATACCTAACAGGTCACGTCTCACGCATTGACACATGCCTAACAGGACACAGGACACATTGACACATACCTAACAGGACACATCTCACACATTGAAACATACCTAACAGGACACGTCACACGCATTGACACATACCTAACAGGAAACGTCTCACACATTGACACATACCTAACAGGACACGTCTCACGCATTGACACATACCTAACAGGACACGTCTCACACATTGAAACATACCTAACAGGAAACGTCTCACACATTGACACATACCTAACAGGACACGTCTCACACATTGAAACATACCTAACAGGACACATCTCACACATTGAAACATACCTAACAGGACACGTCTCACACATTGAAACATACCTAACAGGAAACGTCTCACACATTGACACATACCTAACAGGACACGTCTCACGCATTGACACATACCTCACAGGACACATTGACACATACCTAACAGGACAAATCTCACACATTGACACATACCTAACAGGACAAATCTCACACATTGACACATACCTAACAGGACACATTGACACATATTTAACAGGACACATCTCACACAATGACACATACCTAACAGGACACATCTCACACATTGAAACATACCTAACAGGACACATTGACACATACCTAACAGGACAAATCTCACACATTGACACATATCTAACAGGACACATTGACACATATCTAACAGGACACATCTCACACAATGACACATACCTAACAGGACATATCTCACACATTGAAACATACCTAACAGGACACATCTCACACATTGACACATACCTAACAGGACACATCTCACACATTGATACATACCTAACAGGACACATCTCACACATTGACACATACCTAACAGGACACATCCCACACATTGATACATACCTAACAGGACACATCTCACGCATTGATACATACCTAACAGGACACATCCCACACATTGACACATACCTAACAGGACACATCTCACACATTGACACATACCTAACAGGACACATTCCATGCATTGACACATACCTAACAGGACACATCTCATGCATTGACACATACATAACAGGACACATCTCACACATTGAAACATACCTAATAGGACACATATCACACATTGACACATACATAACAGGACACATCTCACACATTGAAACATACCTAATAGGACACATCACACATTGACACATACCTAACAGGACACATCTCACACATTGAAACATACCTAACAGGACACATTTCACACATTGACACATACCTAACAGGACACATCTCACACATTGAAACATACCTAACAGGACACATTTCACACATTGACACATACCTAACAGGACACATCTCACACATTGAAACATACCTAATAGGACACATATCACACATTGACACATACCTAACAGGACACATATCACACATTGACACATACCTAACAGGACACATCTCACACATTGAAACATACCTAACAGGACACATTTCACACATTGACACATACCTAACAGGACACATCTCACACATTGAAACATACCTAACAGGACACATATCACACATTGAAACATACCTAACAGAACACATTCCATGCATTGACACATACCTAACAGGACACATCTCATGCATTGACACATACATAACAGGACACATCTCACACATTGAAACATACCTAATAGGACACATATCACACATTGACACATACATAACAGGACACATCTCACACATTGAAACATACCTAATAGGACACATATCACACATTGACACATACCTAACAGGACACATCTCACACATTGAAACATACCTAACAGGACACATTTCACACATTGACACATACCTAACAGGCTGTTTGACTGTTTTCATCGTTTTTTATTTACTACAAGCGATTAGCCAAGAAGCGATACATTCAATTCGGTTTTAGCCAGTCGAATACGAGACAGTCGTTAGCCACCCTATCGGCGCCGAATAGGTCCTTGAAACCGCTTAGCGGCATGCCGCGGCATCGGAGGAGTAGGTAGGTAATGCAATATTGTCCGCATACGTTAGACACCGCGCTCTGCAGCCTCTTGTCGTTGTACGTCCACGAGTCGCAGTTACGGCGCAGGAAGGTACGGAAGTCGGCGTGCAGCGGCGGTAGTCCGTACGAGTTGAAGTACTCGCCTTGCCGGTTCGCGTCCACGTAGACGGCGACCCAGTGTTCGCCCGGCTCGCCGCCGTCGTCGGTGTTGCAAACGAAGGCCGCTGGGTAGGTGGTGACCCGCCGGCGGCGTAGCTCGTCTTTAGGCAATACGCCGAAGACGACGTTTTTAGTGTACTTATCAATCTCCAGGCGGCGCATGAGCTTAAACGTATCCATGCTCAGTAGTCGTACATGACGTTGCGGCTCCTGTCGATCTCTAGCACCGACTCGAACTCGCCGTACACGACGACGTTCACCGTCTGCGGTAGCGCCGACGCGAAGTGTATCTCTGCGTGTATCGCCCCCTTGCGTACGACGTTGAAATGGTCACCGTCGCAGCAATCCGGCGTCAGGTCGAAGCCGAAGATGGTGTAGCCGCTCCCGAACTCGGCGCGCGTCAGGTCGTTGCCTTCTTCCTCGTACGCCTTCCCCGTCGCCGCGAAGAGGTTCAGATAGCTTATGACGTAGTTGTTCGTCGTGAAGTTCGGCTGCAGCGGCTTGCTCGGCACCTGGCGTCCGTCGACGAAGAGCGCGAGGAAGTTTATGCCGTTGTGCTTCGCATTGAACGGGTTTTTAGCGTAGGTCCCGTTATAGGCATCGTTATCGACCAGGCACAGGAACACGCGTTTCGGCACTACCCCCAACCAGACGTTCTCGTGGGTGTGAGACATGGTCCCCTGCAGTATCGAAAACACCTTGCAGTCGACTCGGCGCAGCGGGTACTTGGCCGTCCCCTTCGTCAGCGCTTTCATATGACCGAGCTGAAGGTCCGCGTTCACCCTGGCTTTTCGCACCTGCAGGAAGGCCTCCAGCGGCACGATTTTGGGATCGTTTCCCCCCGCCACGAGCGAAAAAACGTCCTTGCTTCGCACCAGTCGGAGTTTCACGTCGACCCCTTTCAGAAGGTAGCGGTTTTGCATGAACACGTCAGCGTGCAGTCGTCCGAAAAGCTCCACCTCCCGACTGCGCCGTTTGCGTCCGCGAGCTCCATGTGCCCGGCGGTGTCCTTACACCACAGACCGCCCTCGAGCTGCGTGTTCTTGGCGTCGGCGCCTTTGCTCAACAGGGTCTCGATGTAGGCCCGATACGCGTAAGTGTTAGTCGACGGCGTCACGAGCGTGCCGTTCAGCGACACGTCGACTTGACTGAAGAGCGAGTGCAGGAAGTTATTGACCGGTCCCACCTGATCGCCGTCTTGGAGTTCGGTGCCGTCCCCCTTCACCACTTTGAATCGTACGTACAGTACAGTCTGACGCTCGACAAATCCAGATAGTCGTCTCCCGAGCCCGGAACTAGAAACTCGATGGGGCCGCCCGCATCGAGCGCCGTCAGGGGTTGATGATCGATCCACTGGCTGCTCTCAATGCTCGTCTGCGTCATCGGGACGATGAACAGGTCCAGTTCGCTTTTTACCCCCTCGCACGACTGTCGATGGACGAACGCCATTCTACTCGGAGAATATGTCCCTCGGAAGCTTCTGCTTCTTGCGCAGCCGTTTCGTCTTACTGACCGCCGCCGCTCTACCCGGTGGTTTTATACGTCGTCGTTTCGGCGCCTGCTTATTCAACAGTCCGTCCAGAAGGTCGGCCCCCGCCTCTTTTGCGCGCCATTTCACCGACTGTTTCAGACTCTGCCTGTCGACGACGTCACGCGTACGCCCGTCTTGAGAGCCCGCTTTCCCAGCGCCAAGGCCCCTCTCTTGATAAGCGGCATGGCGCTTCGAAACAGGCTCCCGAAAAGGTTCCCCAGGCCGTGACCCCGCTGCACTCTAGAACCGGCGAATACCGGGAGGTTGCCGCCGACCTGCCGGGTGTGGTAGTAGTCCTCGTACGCCGCCTTCGTCATCCTCAAAACAGCTTCGATTTACAGCGTCTGACGTGAAGCGTCGCCACGAGTTTTCCCTGCTTGAATGGTATCGGGCGACCGAGGTCGTCCCTTATATCTATTTCGATCGTGGCGAACTGTTTCCGCAGTAGGGGTACGTATTGTATGCGATCGAACGTATTCGAGACGCTGGTCCCGTGCGTGCCGGGGACGGACCGGAGTAGCGGGGCGAAAACGTCGCCGACGACGCGCGATTCGACGATGTCCGTGTATACGTACAGCGTGTCGAGTCCCTGATGCATGTCCACCGTGGACGTCGCCGACGACGCACGAAGGTGAACGCGCCTTCACCGCTGGGAAAGAAGGTGGTCCACGGGTCGAGCAGTAGGTCCGTCTGAATTTCGGGACTTTTTTTATAACGCTCGAGCTGAACCCGAGCATGCTCGTCAGGGCACTCTGGAGCGGCATGGAAAATTCGACGCCCTTCGACAAACGCAGCGTCATGCGGTTAGAGATCGGGCTGTAGCGCATGTTTGCCTTGACCCTGGCGGTGCTCGCCTTCTCTAGCGCCGCGTTGATTTTTCCATCGACTCGTGAGCGTTGTAGAAACCGTGAGTGATGGTGCAGGTGCAGTAAATTAGGGTACCGTTGGTGGCCCGATAAACGTTTTCTTCTCCCTTTTTGCAGGCTAAATAGAAGACGGCATCCTCTTCTCTCACGTTGTTCCAGGTGTGCGGGTACTGTAGCTCTACCAGCCTGCATTCCCAGCGCCCCGCCAGATCGATGCCGTGCGGTAGAGTCGTGATGTAGTGGGTTAGCGTATTGTCGGGGTGGTCTTTCATCGAGGCGTTACTCGGTAGCGTCAGATAGAAATCGGACGACGCTATCGCGCCTCATAGACGGACTCGGCAGTAGGTAACCGAGACAGCTACTCAGCAGCGTCGTCCACAGATTGGAGTCACCCTGACCGCGCGACAGATTGTATATGCTAACCATGATGACCGTGTACAGGACGACGATCTGACACAGAAAGACGATCTCGGCTTTGGGACACTCGTTACCGCAGAGACACCACGTGGTGGTGGTGGCGGTGGTGGTGGAGTCGTCGACGACATCGGTCGTACCCACAGAGACGCATGAGTCGACGGCGGGTTCTTTGACAAATACGGCTGAGTCGGCGGCGGAAATCGGCATCGGCTGCTGCTGCTGGTGCTGTCGTCTCGACGGTGTTCATAGCGCGACTGTCGTCCGATGCTACGACATCCTTCCTTTATCGCGCAGAGACGGCATGGAGCGCGTTCGTCGACGGGGGTGGCGGTCGCCTTTGGGCGCTCTGTCGACACAGCTGCACCCTCCCTTTGTCGTATAATAAAACGAGGCAAGCCTCCAACACTTCTTGATCGATCGCGTCCAGGTCATCCCTTATAGTCCACGAGCGCCTTGGCGTCGATCCAGCTGTTGAACGAGGTCGGATAGCCGGACCACTTGACGAGCACCTCTTCACCCTTACCGCGTCGTCGTCGTCTCTGTAGAACATCCTCCACCCGATATAGTTTATCTTTCGAGACGACTATCTTTTGTAGCTCCGGCTCGTAGAAGGTGCCGTCTAGTACCGTTCCGGCGTCGTCCGCCAATCGGTAAACGGGAGGGTAGGACGGGTGCACTTCTACGACGGTGAAGAGTTCTTCGCTCCAGTTAGCCATGTACCCCTTCTTGAAACGCCCCTTCACCTTGCTGATACGTACGCGGTCCCCCTCTCGCAGTTTTGGCTTGTTTTTTCGACACCCGCCGCTGTACAGCCATTGCCACACGCTCTCCTGGTTCTCGACATCGACGCTCGCCGGTGTCCTACCGATTCTTCGATGGTAGGTGTTGTTGTACGACCGCACGAGGTCGGGCAAGCCCTCTACGTACCTCATCGTCTGGTGCTTCGTGAAGTACCTCCACATGCGAGTCTTCAGCGTACGATTGAATCGCTCCACGACACGAAGTGATGGACGCCGTGCGCCTTCAAGAGTTTCTGAAAGGGTCTGTTGAGAAACTCCGTGCCCTTGTCGGTCTGCAGTGCGTTCGGCGGTTGTTGCCGCTACAGCAGGCCCTCGAAGGCTATAACGAGCGCCTGACTGGTTTTACTCTTCAATGGGACGCACCACGCCAACTTCGAGAAGACGTCTACGACCGTCAATAGAAACGTCGTCCCGTCGTTGTGCTTTTTCAGGTTAGCTATGTCGACGAGATCGGCTTGTCACTGCTGGTTTCGACCGCCTACAATAACGCGCCGTCGTTTGAAGCGTCGTTTGACCGGTTTGTGAAGGGTATAGGCATCCTGCTCCGTCAAGCGGTGGTTTCGGTACTAGACTCGATCGGTGTAGCGCGTCGACGCCAGCGTAACTCCCCACCTGCTTTGGATCGAAGTAGGTAAGCCTCAGTAGGTTGTATTGAGGGCGCGAGTTCCGTTGAAGGTTTCGTTGCGTACGACGACGCCTCCGGGGCACCACCGCTTCCATGGGGTCTCTGACTGGTTTATATATGTAATACACAGAAAAATAAAGAGCAAAGAACTGCTGCTGCGACTACGCCGACGACGACTACCGTTCTTTGTCGCATACTGACTTCTGAGCCGGTCGGGCGTTTCACCCTCTTTGATAGGTGACCCACGGGCGTTCGAACGAGCGAGTGCGAGGCTTCGCCGTTCGCTTCGGCGCGCGTTGTATGTACGTTCAGCCGCCTCAGATGACCCCCGAACGCCTCCCAGCCGACCGGTGATGCCGCCCTCTTCCTTTTTCTCATGAGATCGTTCACTAGATCTACCATGTTACTTCCCTCTATCGCGGTGCCATCGTACACGAACTCCCCTCGGTTGTTCCAGCGAATCAGCGGGTCAGTTTTCAATTTCTCCACCAGGAGGCGGGCCTTTTCTTTCACATTCTTCGGTATGCTTTTCACGATTTTGCTCTCTATACCGGACGGTCCCGTCGGCTGAGGCGGCGTCGGCGGCGGCTGATGGTCGGTCGTCGTCGACTCTCCGTTCACCACGGACACTAGTAGCGGTTGCTCCGCCCGAGACTTCTCCATGGTATTGTACCGACACAGTAGTTGATTGTAAGAAGCTTTTTGTTTATAAACAATGGTAGCCTACCTATAAAAACAAGACCACCCAAGTAGGAAGGAGTATGGTGCTGACCTCGTGTGCATAAAATTTAATAAACTAGTGTAAGAAAGAATACCTAAATGTAGCTGGTGTAGGTTTAGTAGAGTGCTAAATTGTATTTTTGACAAGGGCCCTAATGCGGTATGTAGTTGGTGTATTATTTCACAACACGATGCCGCTAGCAGCTATGATTTACAGCAGTGGGGTAACCCTAGCAACGGGCCGCTGTAGGCTAACTGCGGCGGGTCCGTTGAAGACCAAAGTACAACTGTAGACAGGAGCCGGTGCTGTAGGTTATTAATAGCGACTGACGGTGTGGCTGTCTGGGACACTGGGTGGTTAGGAAATAGTATGTACCGCAAGCAGGCGTTTTATTTTATCGGTATTCTGGCATACTGGTAAAGCGAAAGTACGCGTCAACCAGGCGTTTTATTAGCAGCGCGCTAGCATTGCGTAAGCTGAAGGCTTATTCATAGTGGATTATCTCGGCTGTCTGGGACACTGGTGGTAAAACGCCGGTATGTACGGCAACCAGGCGTTTACTTTCTGGCTAGTGTGCGTTAACCAAGTGTTTATTTTCTGGCTAGTGTGCGTCAACCATGCGTTTTATTTTATCGCCTATCTAGCAAGCGTTGGATAGTGGAATATCGGTGAATACTACAAGGAAGGAGACGGGTTGAAATTTAATATTTTTATTCAGAGAATGCCCGTGTGGTCATTGTCGTCGTCAGTTCATCGCCCCGACCCGTCGTGTGAGGCCATCCAGGAGGCGTTGGTTGGGTTGTCATTGGCAGCAGGTCGAGCTGAGCGGCCGGTCCATGATCCATCGTACAAACCATGAAGGCGGCGCAGGGCTGAGGTACGACCACGGCGCCAAGCTTCGGACCCGCCGGCACGGGCTGCGGGGCGACTACGGCGGGCGTGAGGGGTGGCGAGGCGCCGGCGTATGTCTCTTCTACCTCCGTTGACGCGGGTACGGGAGGTAGCGGTGTTCCGAAGCCCCGCCAATCCAGGGGGAGACCCCGTCTTGCTAAATAGTAGAATCTGTAAACATAGGAAAGATCGGTGACTAACGAGTGAAAACGTTAGAAGGCGTGTAAAAGGTAGGCTCGCTATAGTGAATATTACATAAAGTGGTGTAACGTACCAGGCGACCTCGTGTTGCGCAAGTCTTAATTGCGTCTTCAGCTTCTCGTAAGTAGGTTCTGTACTCATGGTTGCTGTATAACGAAATGCGCGCTGTTGTTTTCAACGCGCCCTATAGGCGTATGTAGACCTGCCGTCGTGCATGTAGGCCCTTAAAGACAGTATTGCGCAATATAACGAAAGGATTGCGCAATATTAAAAACCGTGTCTAATAAAGATCTCAATGTATGAATTGAACGGTGTATATTGTAAAATACGACGTTGGCCGTAGGTCGCTCTGCAGGTCGGACATTCGTGAGCGGCCCGCGGTTCGCATGTCTTCGCCTTCATATGCCTCGTTATACCGCTACGGTAGACGTAGGCACGCTCACAATTCGGGCATTTGTAGCGCTTGCACGCGTGCGCCGCTAGAGGGTGGTCGACGACACGACCGCATATAGGGCAGACCGCCATGAGATGGCAGCACTGTCAGTCAGTCAGTCAGGGAGGCTCTGCAGTGCGCGCGTCTATCCCAGTCAACCCTGCCAACGTTATTAACTTCGTCGGACTCCGACTACCGCCTATATGGCGATGACGGCTCGTGTAGCGGCGTTGTAAGACACTAGAGGTTGAACGAGTGCTCGCGATCGCGCGGCGCTGACTACTAGGGGTTGAGCGCGTAATTGCGCGGCGCTGCCTGATAGTAGAGTAAACAACGTCGGTTTGCCGACTGCGATTATGCGGCTGCTGACTGTTTTGGTGAATGTTTGGGGCGTTTTGGTGAAGGCCGCGCTTAGCGGCGGGCGGGGTGATTGACAGGGGTTCGCCGACTGCGTGCGGAAGATATTGGTGAATGTTCGGGAGGCGGGCGTTCTATTATTGGAACTGACTGTAGGCGGGGGTTTGCCGATTGTTAGAATGCGTGCGGCGGGGTGACTGTTTTTGGTGAATGCGTGGATGTTCGGTACAGGCATAATAAAGGAGGCATTTCATACGGGTTTAACATTTTATTAGGCGTAAATACAGATCGAACACGAAATTTCACCACTACAGCAGGCAGTTCGTTTTCACCACTATATAGCGAACTTTACTACTAATTGTTCGTTGCTACTACAGGAGGCGTTATTTGTTCGTTTTCATAGCACCACTACAGTAGGCAGTTCGTTTTCATTTACTATTAATTGTTCGTTACTACAGCTGGCGTTATTTGTTTGTTTTCATAGCAGGTGCTACTTCCAGCAACAACGACTCCTCGGGTATTCTTCCACAGCTGTCTCCAGGGCCGCGTTGTGTTCGCAGATCAACCAGTTGGTCAGGGACCAGTCGATGACGTTCTTCATGAACGTCGCCTCCTCGAAACGATCCGGCAACCAAGTCTGGTCGCATAGCAGTAGCATCAGCCTTACCGCACTCGGCACGAGCGGCCGACCCATGAAATCATTCAGTACAAACTGAAAATGTCGCTCGCACATGACTTTCGCACTTTCTCGGCAACCGAACATATGCGCCACGGGGCCGTATATTAGCGAGGGGGCGCATCCCTTACACTCGCGTCGCGCACGGGTCAGCACGGCCTCGCCGATAGACTCGGCAAGCGCTCGCAGCAGGGCGGTTTTCAGCGCGTCGGGCGTTACCGTTACCGTTATCAGCAATGGTGGTCGCTCGATGAGATTGACACGACGTCCGGGGGACCGTACGTCGGCAGGGGCTGAAGGGTCGTGTACCTACGCAACGTCTCGCCGATCGAGTCCACTTTCACGCGCTTGACGGGCGGCTCCGACTCTTCCACGCAAAGCCTAATCAGCGCTCGCGGCCCATTATCGACGACCAATTCCGCAGCCTCTTCCACACCGTCGGGTACCACGCACGTAACCTCCCACTGGGTATACGTTGGTAGCGCCTCTTCCAGTGGGTCCATTGCACCCTCGAGGGTTGATCTCAGGGCGTCCGCCACTATGCCGTCCAACACGAGATCGCGGGCAAGGGGCTTTCCTCCAGCGTCCTACAGCACAAGCAAAGCACGCGTTATTCATTCAGTCATCTACTCGACCTTCGGGACAATCGTCAGACTTCGCACAGTGTACATGGCCATTTCCCCCCACACTGTCTTACGTATAACGACTTTCATGACCGTTCCCATGATCTCCTGTATAGTATCACATAGACCCGACATGACGTCGTCAAACAACGTAACCCACATTTCCGGTTCCGTCGTACCGACTAACGTCAGCATGGCGCGCACCGAGAAATATTGTCTCGGATTAACGTCCGCGCCGTGCGACATGCATTTCAGGATTCCGTCTCTCATACGGGTCAGCTTGCGTCGGCACTCCGGGCACCCCGCGTACATGCACTTCGCTCTCCAAGCTACGGCACCGATCCTGACAGAGGTCGCCACGATATACACACCGGCGGCCAGGAGGTCTTTGAAACTCACCGTCGGCGGCTCGTAGGTCGGCGCAGGCATTGCCGCATCGGACTCGGCGGCCTTAGCCGGTGTCGGCGAGACAGGGGCGGCTGTAGACTCCCCGATCGCGTGCGCCGTTGACGGGGGGCCGCAGCAGACTCGCTTATCGCACGCAACGGGGGGACCACAGCAGCAGCATCCTCACGGCCAGCAGCAACGGTAGACGCAATAGCCTTCAAAGTAGCATGCTCTATCGCCAGTTTAGGAGTCGGAATCTTCTTCTTCACACCCGGCATTTTGGTACCTTGAGCAGCCGCCATAGCAGTTCAGTCTGTAAGAGCGCAGAGATAATTGACGGTCTTCACTTTTATTAGTCCCTACCTACATACATACATACATACATACATACCCCTAGGGAGGGGGTGGCCCCTAGGTAGGGTAGACGAGTTATACGAGTTAGGTAGACGAGTTATACGAGTAGGGCCTCAGTAATGACCCCGTCGTCGAGCACTCGTCGATTGGCGTAGAAGTAGCTCAATGCCGCGCGCTCCTGAATGTACGTCAACACGGATGATTCCTTTACTTGAAAGCCGCGGTTCCATCCGCGGCCGCTTCGCTGACCCCGAAACACGGCGAGGAACGTGTCCTTATCGATGTCGTTCTGGCGCTTGCTCAGTCCCTTTGTGCTGTACTTATCGCCTGCCCTGCCGAAACAGTAGTACGTCGTAGGTCGGCCTCCAAGATCTGCGTCCGCGTGAGTTGATCGCGGCGCGGTCGATGAACGGGGGGGCGGTCTCACCGCGCGCCACTGGCACTCCCACATCTCGACGACCGTGACGAAGCGGCGAAGGTAGGCCGTAGTAGCGACCGTCTCGGCGTACAGTTGGCGCATAGGTTTCCCGTTTACGTCATTCGTCTCCTTACCCGTACACGGACAGCCGTGGTAGAAGCACCCTTGAAACTGGTATGCCGTCCGCGTTTCTCGACACCACCCGTCGACCTGGCACTTGCCCACGCGCTTCTCGCGTCTGTTGGCCTGGTGTCGTATGGCCACCCCTGTCCGCTTGGCTTCCCACGTCAGCCACTCCATGGCCATGCGGCCGTAGCGATGCACTCGTTCCGGTCGAAAGGCGTTCTCCGCGTGTCAACGCGTGTACCACCCCGTCGGCATGTCTTGCGTGAGCGCCCAGAGGTAGAGGCCGTTCGCATCGTAGCCCACTATCGAGCGACAGGGGTGGGCCGACTTGTCGTACTCGGAGCGGCGTAGAACGGTCACGTCGGCCTCGTGATGATGCGCGAAGATGATAGGCGGACCTCCGACGATCTGAGATTGAACGAGACGGTGCAGATCCTTGTTCGCTTCGTTGAAGAGGGTGAAGTGTAACTACATTAACAGCACACCACAAACGAGTGAATACAGACACGGTCAGCAGTTTTCAAATTCGCTTGCTATGGCAGCCTCTACTAGGAACGAAGTGTGTCAACGAATAGAGATCTATCATGGCTGGTAGATGGTAATACTCTGACTAATTACATTGGTGTCCGTTGAGTGGCGTCGGATGTCGCCTCTCATGAACGTGCACAGTTTTTGTGTTAAGGGAAGTCACGTGATGTACGTTCGGTCTGATTGGTTATGCAAATGAGATGACGCCGAAAACTAGTGTATATACCATACTTCTGACGATTCCGGTCTTTCCTTTTTCGACTCTCGAGAAGGTCGTATCGTGTCTGATCGCTCGCACTATTTGTAAATATAGAATTGTTACGTTGTAAAGACGGATGTTTCATATACATATGTTTTCCATTAAAAGAAGCGATACTTCATACGAGTCCTATGGTCGTCTCGTTGGATGTGAATCCGAACAGATGATCGTCTCTTGACATGAAGGTATGTGATGTTTGATTCTTGTCGCTCGTTGATCTAAGTGTTTGGTGTTTCGTTTGTCCGACAAGTTTGGTTCTTGTCACTCTTTGGTATAAGTGTTTGGTGTTACACAGATGTCGTAGTGAGCGTCAGGACAAGTGATTTCAGCAATGAATTGTTGTCACTGAAACAGGTAAAAGTGAGGTGTATCTTGATGATTATGAAAACTAAAAACAAACACACTCATCCATAGTATCAACACGATTTTATTTGTCATTTCATATATTTCTGTTAAATAATGGACAGAATATTCCCCATATGATCTCTCTTGAACACTCTTCCTGTGATCGATTGTATGTCCCACGCGATAACCAGTCCATTGTGGTGGAAGCGGTGGAATTTAACGCGATAACCTGTCCATTGTGGTGGAAGCGGTGGAATTTCACGAGGTAAACCTGTCCATTGTGGTGGATTGTATTACACTACGAAAAAAGACACAAGATAAGGTTTGCACATTTTATTCGTGTATAACACAAACGTCATGCTCCATAACTACAAGAACAAGAGAATGAACATTGTTTCGTCACTGCTATGACACAGAGTCTTGCAATGAACTGTGGACATTACACAACGCAGTGTCTACAAGTAATTGTCGCGGACACTGCACAATAGTTTTCCGAGAGTGTTTCGTCCATTTTTGTAGCCACGACCAAGTCCCCAAAAGCCCTCTTTCGATGGTACACGCTCCACCAGTTCAGCATTTCCGGTTGCCAACAATATGGCTCACAAATCCTTTGACGCCTTGAACTTTGCGAGGAGCAAATGTCGCATCCAGTCAACACGGACATCGTTCCAACCAGATCTCGTCTCCAGTCTGTTTGCTTTTTTAGTTTTGCCAAGTGTGCATGCTTCGCAGCTTTGATGCGCTCTGTGCATTCGACGTTGCCATGATACAATGCCTTCCTGTATAGATAGGCATGCTCGACCGAATTAAAGACCCGACCGAATGCTTCGACCCTGCATGGGTAAAAGTTTGACAAGGGAGAGTCGGCCCCTGAAAATTCAACTCGTTTCGGTTTCACAGCGACCTCCAGTTCGGGTCGAGGTTCCGGTTCCGGTGCGTACAGGCTTGACGGTACGACTGGCTGGTTGACAGACGATGAATGTGGACGGCTGGCAGATGCTTCGAACGGTCGGCTAGTTGGTTTGTCTACGTTGCTTGCTTGATGTAGTAATCCCTTTATAGCTGTTCACAGCTAAACTGGGATTTGAGCGGTGCGTAACGTCAGGGCAGTCGAACAAAAAGGGAAAAAATCATGTAGAAGATTGTTCAAATTAAAGAAAGAAAAACAATGAAAACCAACAAAAACAAACAAAAGCGTGGATAAGAACAAGTGGTGCACTATATACATAAGTTCGTAGCTTTAAAGGATGTGGACGCCATGCAAGGGTTGCATTTCCCTGATGGCTGACATGGCGACACACAGGAAGGCTGGCAGTGATGGCGTGATGTGTAGAACAGCAGATGGTGGGAGTCTGTTCCATATGGATGCTGCTCTGGGGTAGAATGCATATTTATATGCATTGATGGTTGGAATTATTGTGTTGGTATATTTAAGTGGATGGTCAATTCTGTTGGAGATATGTGTGGCATGCTGGAAACATGGCGGAGGACTGATGTTGATCATGTGGTAGTGGATTTTGTAAAACATTGATGCTTGTTGAATGAGGCGACGTGTGTGGAGCGAGTCCCAGTTGAGTTTGTTTATGAGTAGTTTAATATGTGTATCCTTTCGGTAGTCGGAGAAGATAATCTTGCTGCATTTCTTTGGATTTGTTCTATGCGGTTAATTTCTGTTGCTGTTTTGGGATTCCAGACTTCGCTGGCATATTCAACTTGTGGTCGGACAAGGGTTTGATAAGCTGTTTCTTTGACATTTTGTGAGCAAGGTGACAGTGTTCTTCTTAAGAGTGTGCGGCTGGCTTTGGTGGTTATTTTGGTGCAGTGATCATTCCATCTTAGGTCATGTGATATTGTGACTCCAAGGTAGTCGTGCTTTTGAACATGGTTTAGTGATTTTCCCAGTAATGTATATTGATATAGTTTGGGGTTTCGTTTGCGTGTGATGGTGAGGACTGCACATTTCATAACATTGAAATTCATTGACCACTTCTTAGTCCACGTTGTGAGGGTTTCTAAATCGTTTTGTAATATATGTTGATCATTTGTGTTATTTATTTCTCTGTATAGGATGCTGTCGTCTGCAAAGAGTTTGATTGTTGAATTTATTTGTTCCTTGATGTCGTTTATGTATAGAAGGAATAGGACTGGCCCCAGGACAGATCCCTGGGGAACTCCGGAAGTGACATTAGCCCAGGAAGAATGTGTGCCATTGACTGAAACAGATTGTATACGGTGGGATAAGAAGCTATTGATCCAGCCAAGAGTGTTATTTCGGATGCCGTAGTAGTTTAATTTATCTGATAGGTGGTGATGAGCAACTTTATCAAACGCTTTACTGAAGTCTAGTAAGATTACATCAGTCTGACTTTTTTTATTTAGTGTTTCTGACCAGTCATTAGTTGAGTTTATGAGTTGTGTTGTTGTTGAGAGGCAGTTTCTGAATCCATGTTGTTCATAAATAAGGATGTTATGAGTGTTAAGATGTTTGGCGACATGACTTAGGATTATGTGTTCCATGATTTTACAGCACAAGCAGGTCAAGGATATGGGTTTGGTAGTTGGAGGCGTCTGATTTTGGACCGCTCTTATGAATTGCTGTAATTAGTGCTTTGCGCCACTGTTTTGGGACTGTTTCTTGGTTATAGGATTGCTGGAATAGACATCTAAGAGCCAGAGCTAGTTCATTTGCAACAATTTTAAGGAAACGAGGTGACATTTCATCAGGACCGCATGCTTTTGATGGGCTTAGGCTAGATAATTGTTTGGCTATGCCGGCAGTTGTGATGTGTAAGTGAGGAATGGAGGTATATGGAGATGGACCTTTACTGTGCGTTTGTGTATGTGTCTGCTTATTAAATACACTTTGGAAATGCATGTTCAATGCCTCCGCCTTATCGTGATCTGTGCTGCACATTTTATCAGAAGTTTTAAGTGTTGGGATTCCTAGGTTTTCTGCGCGAGTGAGTTTTACGTATGACCAGAAAGATTTTGGATTTTCAGTCATATTCTTGCCAATTATGTTGTTGACATAATCGTGGTGTGCTGAGCGGATACATTTTGTAACATAGTTGCGATATTCACGATAGGCTTTCCAATCTGATGGGGTGTTTGTTTTATGGGCTTTTGAGAACAATTTATCACGTTTTCTCATCTTATGCTTGATTTCAGATTTTATCCAAGGTAGATTTCGTTTTCCTTTAGTGAGTTTTGATGGAACATTGTCATCCACAATTTTGTCCAGTCCATTTCTAATTGTTTCCCAGTTTGTGTTGACTGATTGTTCTTCAGGGTTTGAGGCTAAGAAGTTGTTGACGAAATCATGCACTTTGGTTTGCAGTGTTTTGGGGTCAATTCTGTCATAGAGGTATATCTTTCTTTGTGGTTTCTTTTGTAACTTAGGTTTCATATTGATATCAAACAGTACAATACAGTGATCAGAAATGCCTGGAAGCACCTGTATGTTGTCTATGAGATTAGGATTTGATGTAACCAGAAGGTCCAGGATGCTATTTGAGACAGGTCTTGTGGTGCTGGTAACTAGTTGAGAAAGCGAGTTATCAAGTAAGAAGTTGATGAATTTCTCGTGCATTGCTTTAGTGTTAGTATTTGTTGTCAACCAGTCGGTCCAGTTCATATCTGGTAGATTGAAGTCCCCTCCAATTATTAAGTTAGGGTGCTGGCGTGGGTTTTTATTGATAGTCTTGGCTACTGATGAGATTAGGGCGTCTAGTGACTGAGTTTTGTTGCCTGGTGGTCTATAATAACTGGCCAGATATAGCGGTTTAGAGTCTCTGAATTGCATGCTTGCCCAGATAATTTCGCAGTTTTCGCCTAATTCAGGTTCATCAGAGGTAATGAGGCAGTCTTTGGTGGCAATAAAGACTTCTCCATTTGCATTGCGATCTTTGCGGTAGACAGCGATATGGCTACATATGAACTATTCCCAGAAAACTACACTATCTAATTTGGATTCACAACCCAATATGAGTTCTGGTTGGTGTTGATCGATTGTTACACGGAAGGCTGCTTGTTTAGTCGCGCTTTTTATACTGTTACAGTTTATGGTCATTGCCCTGAGACCATGTTTTTTGTTTTTGATGGTAGGCGTGTTACGAGTACCAGACGAACCTTTGGATGGAGTTGAGGTTTTTGGGTGCATATTATCTGCATCATTTATACAATCATTGTCATTAGTGTCATCAAGTTCAGAGAGCAGTGAAAAGGGGTTTGTAGTGGCGACTGATTGGGTTTGAGATACTGACGAATCAAAATTTGGAAAACCACATTGGCAGCAGATCCATGAGAAGCTTGATATGTTTCTCATGATGCTGTATTCGATTTTGGGGGTGTCTATGCATTTGGTATGGTACCAGAGTTCACATTTGTCACACAGGAGTGCTCTGTCATCTTCCTTTACTTCATATCTGCATACTCCATAAGGATATAAAGATTCAGAACTATAGAGACTAACTGGTCCAGGGTTTGTTTCGATTTGGCCAGCGAGAAGTATGATCAATAACAGATGATAATGGTTGGCTTTGAATTTCAGGATTTGGGGACAGAAACGGGATTTCTGTTTAGAGATTATATAGAGAGTTATACTCCACTTGCCAACACTTTCGCTGAAATTTAAGGTGTTGCTGACGTTAGTAGTATTGTTGGGCCCTTCCTCAATATGGGAATTACCAGTCATTTGAGGTTTATGGAGAAAGGAAGCCAGAGTTGTGTCAACTTGCAGACTAGGATATTCTGATTTGGACATCCTGTCACCTGTATTGGAGCTGTAACTCTTGTTTGGGGCTGTGAGTATGGCAAAAATTCCGAGTAGCAGTAACAGAGTTGTCATGTTGAGAGTTGGGAGAATTTTTTAATATTTATGCTCACTAAGCAAATGGAGCGTTCTAACCATAGATTTTTAATAGGTATAATTTTTTTTATTGTAGTGCTGTAATTTAATGCACTTAAAAATATTAGCTTGTAAAAAACTTGCCTTTATATGAGTTAAAAATACAGTAAATATGAACTAAAAATATAAACCATGAATTATAAAGAAAATAATGTGCATGTGCAGGGCTTGAGGGCTTGTGCAAACAACACAAATAGTCAGATAGTAATGTTATTTTCGGTTCTGGGCCGACTCAGAACCTCTGGGTATTTGAAAAACACAGGGGTGTTAGTGTCCCGACAATGATACACCCGAAGATTGGCCTGTTAGTTCAGAGGGTGGAAGCTAGATGGGTAGGATGATAAACAAAATGGTGTTTTAACCTAAAACTGTGTATGTATGTTTTAAGCTAGGTTGTATATAATTGGAGGTAGTTTAATGTACTCAATATCTGTTTAGTTCATATTATATTAAGTTTTGAAGAAATGCGCTGTTATCTGAGTTGTGTTTGGGGGGATTTTAGTTACGCGCGCCTTTAGTGCTTATTGTTTACATCCGCGCCATCTTGATCCATATTCGGAACCGGTTGCCAAGCAAGCCAATTTGACAAAACGTAGTTTAGGGGGGTTTGATCGGAAATGTAATTAGAAGATTATGTTCTAATAGTGATGCTATTAAACATCTGTAAGTTTGAATTTATAAAAGTTTTAAAAATTCGTGATGTTAACGATAAACACAAGAACCACTAAAAGATACGACTGCACCTGACCCATGCGCACTTAACTCCGAAGTCATTTTAGAAGGCTGCAGGAGCATGGTAGTTGGCTGTTTTGTGAATGGCGCTATCGTGGTACAATGGTGATGGTGGTCGGTTGACATCCAGTGACTGTGATCGGCTGCCAGATGCCACGAACGGTCGGCAACACGGTTCGTCTACGTCGCTGTCGCTGAATGCCGCAAGAGAGTGGTAGTTCGGTGTTTCCAACATGATGTTACCCATGGTGTCGTCGTGATACGAATGATGGTTCGACTGGTAGAGCTCCGTGCTTATATAGTTAGTGAATGTGCTGAAAAGTCACGTGGGCGTGCCGAACGAGCACGGACTGCAGAGTAGAAAGTACACATCCACGGACTGTATTTTATAACAGGTCGACAGAACATAAAGGTCACGTGGGCGTGCCGAGTAAGAAGGCGGACCTCAAAGTAGAAAGTACAAAAGCACGAACCTCAGAGTAGAAAGTACAAAAGCACAGACCGCAGAGTAGAAAGTACAAAAGCACAGACCGCAGAGTAGAAAGTACAAAAGCACGGACCGCAGAGTAGAAAGTACACACGCATAGACTGTAGAGTAAATCAGACTTGTGCATCGAATACCAGTTCAAACCAGTTTGCGACAAGCCAATCAACTGAGATAAGTCCAAATGTCCTATGTAAAAACTATAGCACTGACTAAAAACTATAGCACTGACGAATGTTAAATGATAGGGAGACCTTGATTTTGTTGATAAAGATGTCCGAAAGAATGTGACACCATTGCACATGCGCAATTACCTATTTAATGGCGTCTTTGACCTATTTTAAAAAAATTTCTAAAATGCCTCTGAAAAGAACCGTTTCTTGGTATCTCGTCGAATTTTTCTTATGATGATGATGATGAACACACGAGTTCCTGTTGTTGTTCGCGCTTTATCCGGGACAGTGTGTTCTCGATGAGCACGGAGCGTTGGAGGTAAGACTCCGGGTTGTGGATCTTGCGTGTCTTGCACATCTCATGGAGTTTCTCGATAGACAACCTCAAGAGGGGTCGTATCTCCTTGCAGTGGTTGGATGTGGTCAGTGACGGATACATTCGCTTAGCAAGTTGACAGTCACACGGGTCGGTCGCCGGGTGCCATCGCTTGTTACCTCCAGCAATATCTCGGACATTGTCGGTAGCAATATCTCGGACGTTGTCGGTTGATGAAATAGAACCCATTTTCAAGATGTAAGATATAATGGCCACAATAGCTGACAGGTCTTTTATACCAGTTCGACAGAACATAGAGGTCACGTGGGCGTACCGAGTAAGAACGTGGACCTCAGAGTAGAAAGTACAAAAGCACGAACCTCAGAGTAGAAAGTACAAAACCACGGACCGCCGAGTAGAAACTACACACGCATAGACTGTAGAGTAATTCAGACTTGTGCATCGAATACCAGTTCATACCAGTTTGCATCCGGGCAATCAACATGCGCAATTACCTATTTAATGACATCTTTGAAAGAGACTAAGATGCACGGTACTTATACTACTTATACTTCGAAAAATGACAATATAAGGTTTGAACATTTTATTCGTGTGCAACACAAACGTATTTACAGGTCGCGCTCCATTCACTGCAGTTGAATTAATATCGCCAAAGGTCTCATAAAACTACAAGACAGATTTATTTACAGATCATCCTCCATTACTGCCAGAACAATTTGCTTTAATTTGTTTTGCCACTCCTCTGAAAACGGTTCTTGCAACCAACTCCCGATAGTACACAAGTGATCGGACGTCAGGTCGGATAGCTTCAAACCTGCGTCTAACAAAACACTCAACCAGTCTTTTATCACTGCAGTTGAATTAATAGCCTCCACAGCCTTGTCAAAGTACATATAAATTAGAATGTCATCGGGTAACATACAATCGTGATGAAATTGACTAGGATCGTCTATCTCGCAAGCGAGACATTGTCGTCTTGAGAGTTCAACAACGGCACACGCTGTGTGACGTGCAATTGTCTTCACCATTTCGGTCGCAGGAAACTTAAGCGTAAAGTTCGGACCAATGGCGACAGGAGCGGCAGTTGTAACATTGGTTGCATGAGTAGAAATTGTCACATCGGCCGTGTCGGCGGAAGTTGTCACATCGGCAGGGATGGCAGCAGAGAGAGGCTGAAACAGGGTACAGAGCCTAGTGTATCACCTCCATCACCTCCACGTGAGTGACGTTGAAGTTTGTGTAAGTATCTCGTCGAGTTTTCTTTATGGTGAGAGACACACAAGTTCCCGTCAGTGAGTTCAGTTTGTAAGTCTGCATCGTTTCATCCATAACAGCAAACGTCTCGGCATTCACGTCTAGGAGAACAGCCATACACTGGTCGAACAAAGTCAGCCATATAGATCGACCCGTCGCTGTCTCGACAAAGCACATGCGCACTAAGAAATGCATGTCAGAGGCAATGTAACCGTGTCGTTCGCATTGTAAATGTCCCCTATCGTTGACAATCATACGGTTCTTGCAGTATCTTCACCCGATGTAGAAGGGAGTATGCTGGCGTACTTTGTCGATGAGGAGATCTCTGATCTTTATAACGGCGTCGGCGCTTACCGTTGCTTCTAGAGCTGAGATTTCCACGACGTCTGGTTCTGACGGCCTGGAAGGACGGTTGATCACCGGCATGATGGTTCGGCTCGTCCTCATCGCTCGAGTCTGCCGCATTGCGAGGTCGGTAGTAAGGTGTCTTCAACATGATGATGTTAGCCGTGCTGTCGTCGTGATACGAATGACGGTCCGATTGGCAAAACACCGCGCTTATATAGTTAGTAAATGTGCCGAAAAGTCACGTGGGCATGCCGAAAGATCAAGGACTGTAGAGTAGAACATTAAAAAGCACGGACTGCAGTGTAGAATATACGCACGCGCAGACTGCACGCGGACTGCAGAGTAGTTATTTAGTTCACCACTTATCTAACAGGGGTACTTTCAGTTGATGATGATGATATATCCACCAGGAGTAAGCACTTAACAAAAACAAGAGGCACAAATTTAAGCAGTATCGATATTTAGTTCAACCCTTGTCCGATAGGTGGCACCAATTGTAGTTCACGGTTTATCTGCCAGGGGAAATGGTTTATGGAAATTCCGCCAGGTGGCACTATTGTAGTTCACGACTTATCCGCTAGGGGAAATTTAGTTAACAAAAAAATCCACCAGGGAATTTTTTTTAATAAAAATTCCGCCAGGCGGTGCTGTTTTAGTTCATAAAAATTTAGCCAGGGGGAATTTAGTTTTAGATATCCGCCAGGTGGCACTGTTTTAGTTCATGGCCTATCCGCCAGGTGGTGCCACTTGACCTACGCCCGGGTACGTGATCTTGACCTGGATATGACGTCACATTCCTCTTCCTCCAATCCGAATCCAACCTCTACGTTAGACCACCTATATTACTACTGTAACTCTTCCTTCTGAGATATTTGTCAGATTTGTTATAAACATAGTCACGCTGCTTTACAAAACCTGCAGATCATTTGTTCCATTTAATAATCAATCATAGTCCTCTGTGAGAATGAATACTTTCTGATATCCAATCTACATCATTTCTTCCGTAACATTGCATGTTCTCTGGTTCAGCACATCGGGTGGTGAGTTGGACTTTGGGGGTGGAGATTCAGGTGTCTGAAGACCCTTCAACCACCCTGCACAGTTTCTTGCAATCTTTTGAATCGGCACGTGACAGGCCACAGCACAATTGGTGCGGCGACTGATTAATCTCTGTAGTGGCCAGATTTACAGTCTCCAAATATTGTTTGCATGTTGTTGACTTGCTGGCATCCAGTGTCGATGTTGTTGACTTGCTGGCATCCGGTATCGATGCTCCATCCTTAGAAATACTCCTTCAACATCTTCCTCTTTGTCCAGTTGTCCGGTTGTGCAGCGATGTTTCTTATGACAAACTATACAGATGTGAATAACTCTGGCAGTGTCCATATCAATATGACCATCACGACAGCCTTCTGTCTACAGTAGGAGGTCACATACAGTTTACAAATTCCATCCTTAGAAATACTCCTTAAACATGTTCCTCTTTGTCCAGTTTTTAGCCGTGTGTCTTATAACAAAGTACACACGCATGAATAACTCTGGACATTCGCTGTTACATGCTTCAGGAGGTAGAGTCCGTTAAATATTTTGCAACCACCCTAATTACCAGAAACTTACTCTTAATATATAACATGTATATAATTATATAAAAAATCCAGGTAACAATGGCTGTGACACGAGTTCAACAAAGTACTGCAGATGTTGGGATTTTCTACGGTTGTCCGTGTCGAGTTTGATGCAGACATAACAAAGAACTAGAACGGAGTACTGGCACATTTTCTGCGTGGCAGGTTCAATCGACTGGTGATTGCATTTGATAGATGGTGCAATGATACATAAATAACTAGAGCAGTTGTGCATATTTAATGTTAAATCTGTGCTGTAGGTAAAGTTTGATACTGATTTGGAAACTATTGCATCAGGTTTATGTTCTATGTTTTCCTTCCTGACACTTATGAACTAACTTTTTGAAATAACCATCCCGCTGATTAGATAGTATTATTTTGGTAAGCATATGTTCAGCTTAAGTAACGAGCCAGATGTTTAACAAGGGCATGTATTAGACAGCACAAAATATATGGAGCCATGAACAATATATTTCATAGGTCATGTATGATTTGGTTTTTGAGGTCGTCATTATTTTTTCAATTCGATGATTACATTAGTATAATCTTCTGTTATAATTTGTAAATGGAAAGTTGCCACCTAACGTAAGGCTTAACAGACAACATATATAATAATAATATAACAAAGTTTAAATGTTAGAAATGGCCGTGATACAAGACTTCAGTTCATACAATGGGAAGTGATTTGTTTGCTGTGTTTATTATTTGTTAAGCCCTGGATGGCAAGTTGTCAAGGAAGCCTTTGACATATTGAGAATCCAACATTTGTTGTATCTCTTTGTATCCTGCAAACTATCATTGTGTATATGCAACCATGTCACATCCGGTTGTTAATTTCTCTCAAGCCCTTACTGATATGTTGACTCTGTTACAGAATGTTATGTTTTAAACCAAATATTTTCGTAGTTTGTAGGGGCCCGTGGTGAATCCCTGGTGACTATATAATTATCGTTTGAAAGATAAGTACGAAGCATTGAAAAAGATGATGTGCGATATCATGCTATCGTACTGTTAAAATAATACTGTCGAATCACACATCATACCAACTTAGATTATCATAATGGAGGCTGTCAAATGTAGTCGTGTTTTGTTTGGAATAACAAAATGGTGACACTGGTTATTCCCTACCATCTTCACCCTGTCATCCAATTTGCAGCTGTTTTGAACACAGAAGCTTACCAGTTTTGATGAAACCCTTCCCCTGCTGTTCCAACCATTGTGTCGGTCAACACATCGTCAGAAATTTTGAATTCGACACGCACAATAGGTCAGCATACATCACACATAAACAACTATGAGATGGGGAAAAATACTTTGTTCTTATTAAATCATATGTAATGTTGGTGCCGAACTTTGATGCACACCATGTAGTGAATGGAAGCCATGTAATTTGGTTCAGCTCTAGTCATGATTGCCATTGGTTGGATTCCACTCAGTTGTCTCCAGTTGTTGTATAGGGCATTGCCATCCTGTTACACACCAGACATCATGGCAAGCTTCGCCATACTGACATATACAAACTGGTCCTGATGCCGACATTTTGTTACAAAAAGGACGACTAATTGTCCACAATATGGCATGTCTAGCCATTGTCCGCTCCAATGAAATCATTATCAGTGTTGATGGGCAAACACCCACCACTGGATTTATTCTTATGTGTGTTTTCAAAATGGTTCATCAATCGTCTGAGACAACCAAGCTTCGTACAGCAAACCCTGCAGCCTGATTCCAGATGAAAATGCCGTGGATGTTTTTCCTCCACTTTCATCTGAAGTCGATGATCTCATCTTTGAGTATGATACAAAGTTCCTGTTAGTTTTGTTTTCTTTCACTTGGCACTATGCTGTGAGATCAGGTGGGCCCTTTGTAAGGTTGAGTCATAATATAGCATAAATACAAGTATGTTTGATCTTGTTTTTAGTCGTTTAAATTTTAAATGAATGACAACACCACATTTAATATACAGTAAACAGAATAGTTATTAATAACCATTAACAGATACTTAAACTCTTCACAAAAAAACATGTTGTTCTCTTCTTCTTTCCCTCTATGACCACCTGATAGAGGCTTAAGTGAGAACGTGTTGGCTTGAGTAGGCTTCTTGTCCAAACTCGGGTGCATTGTCATTGATGTTTATTAGTGACTCGGGGAAGGGAAAGTAGGAGGTCAGTGACCACTGGTTCGGTGTATAGTTTGGACACTGATTATCATAAGTATTGATCATTCAACTGAGATCATTTTGATTAAAAATATCTAAGTAAACATCTAACACTTGTGGCTTGTGTGACTGGATGTTGTCCAGGCCCATCATTTGTCCACTTGGCTAACAAAGCAGTACACCTTGGTGTACGTCAGTCCTTCTCTTCTCGAGGTACTCATTTTAATTGAACGAATGGTCATCGAAAGACGTGACATCTTGTTGACAGTGTGTAGACAGAATGTCCTGGATGAGAAGTGACAACTTGTTGACAGTGTGTAGACAGAATGTCCTGGATGAGATGTGTCATCTTGTTGACAGTGTGTAGACAGAATGTCCTGGATGAGACGTGACATCTTGTTGACAGTGTGTAGACAGATTGTCCTGGATGAGACGTTTCATCTTGTTGACAGTGTGTAGACAGAACGTTCTGGATGAGACGTGACATCTTGTTGACAGTGTGAAGACAGATTATCGTGGATGACACATGACATCTTGTTGACAGTGTGAAGACAGAACGTCCTGGATGAGACGTGACATCTTGTTGACAGTGTGTAGACAGATTATCATGGATGAGACGTGTCACCTTGTTGACAGTATGTAGACAGAATGTCCTGGATGAGAAGTGACAACTTGTTGACAGTGTGTACACAGATTGTGCTGGATGAGACGTGACATGTTGTTGACAGTGTGTAGACAGAATGTCCTGGATGAGATGTGACATCTTGTTGACGGTGTGAAGACAGAACGTCCTGGATGAGACGTGACATCTTGTTGACAGTGTGTAGACAGAATGTCCTGGATGAGACGTGACGTCTTGTTGACAGTGTGTAGACAGAATGTCCTGGATGAGACGTGATATCTTGTTGACAGTGTGCAGACTGATTGTTTTGGATGAGACGTGATGTCTTGTTGACAGTGTGTAGACAGAATGTCCTGGATGAGACGTGACATCTTTTTGACAGTGTGTAGACGAAACTTCCTGTATGAGACTTGACATGTTGTTGACACCATGTAGACAGAATGTCCTAGATGAGACGTGCCATCTGTTGACAGTGAGTAGACAGAACGTCCTGTATGAGACGTGACAACTAGTTGACAGCATGTGGACAGAATGTCCTGGATGAGACGTGACATTTTGTTGACAGTGTGAAGACAAAACATCCTGGATGACACGTGACATCTTGTTGACTGTGTGTCGATAGAACATTCTGGATGTGTGACATCTACTTGTAATCAACCCAAAATAGGATCAATCTTTTCACAAGCATTTCATAAGTTTAACAAGGACAAAGCACCCAGATGACAAGTGTACAAAGAAGCCTAAGGCGTGTCAAGAGTCTAACATCTGTTGTATCTTTGTGTAACTCTTCCTTCTGAGATATTTGTCAGATTTGTTTTAAACATAGTCACGCTGCTTTACAAAACATGCAGATCATTTGTTCCATTTACTAATCAATCATAATCCTTTGTGAGAATTAATACGTTCTGATATCCAATCTACATTGTTTCTTTAGTAACGTTGCTTGTTCTTTGGTTGTTTCTTTTTCTAGTGTTAATTTAATTTTCATTCAGTATCACATCACTTCAGTTTGATCTTGATAGATGGCGCAGCGATTCACACGAACATCTACAAACACAACTAGAACAATTACGCATATAGTTGTATTCAGGTTGTACTGTTAAGTGTAGAAATAGCTTATCTTGTTTTTAGTCGGATACTTGTTTTAAAAGAACGAAAACATCATAATGTCCAAGTTCCATTCTTAGAAATACTCCTTCAACATCTCCCTCTTTGTCCAGTCGTCCAGTTGTCCAGCCGTGTCTCTTTTGACTAAGTACACAGATGTGGATAACTCTGGACATTCGCTATTACGTTATATATACATGTTTCAGGAGGTAGACTCACTTAAATAAAATTAAAAGTCTTGTGAATCGGGCACATGACAGGCCACAGTGCAATCGGTGCAGCGACTGATTAACCTGGCCCAGTACTTACTGCTGGCATCCAGTGTCCAGATTTCATCCTTAGAAATACTCCTTCAACAAGTTCCTCTTTGTGCGGTTGTCTAGTTGTTTAGCTGTGTCTCTTATAACAAAGTACACAGACTCTGACAGTTTTCATGTCAGTAAGATTATCAAGACAGCCTTCTGTCTACAGTAGGAGGTCACGTACAGTGTCCATGTCAGTAAGATTATCAGGACAGCCTTCTGTCTACAGTAGGAGGTCACGTACAGTGTCCATGTCAGTAAGACCATCAGCACAGCCTTCTGTCTACAGTAGGAGGTCACGTACAGTGTCCATGTCAGTAGGGTTATCAGGACAGCCTTCTGTCTACAGTAGGAGGTCACGTACAGTGTCTATGTCAGTAAGACCATCAGGACAGCCTTCTGTCTACAGTAGGAGGTTACATACAGTGTCCATGTCAGTAAGACCATCAGCACAGCCTTCTGTCTACAGTAGGAGGTCACGTACAGTGTCCATGTCAGTAAGACCATCAGGACAGCCTTCTGTCTACAGTAGGAGGTCACGTACAGTGTCCATGTCAGTAAGCTTATCAGGACAGCCTACTGTCTACAGTAGGAGGTCACGTACAGTGTCCATGTCAGTAAGCTTATCAGGACAGCCTTCTGTCTACAGAAGGAGGTCACATACAATGTCCATGTCAGTAAGACCATCAGGACAGCCTTTTGCCTACAGTAGGAGGTCACGTACAGTGTCCATGTCAGTAAGACCATCAGGACAGCCTTCTGTCTACAGTAGGAGGTCACGTACAGTGTCCATGTCAGTAAGACCATCAGGACAGCCTTCTGTCTACAGTAGGAGGTCACGTACAGTGTCCATGTCAGTAAGACCATCAGGACAGCCTTCTGTCTTCAGTAGGAGGTCACGTACAGTGTCCATGTCAGTAAGACCATCAGGACAGCCTTCTGTCTACAGTAGGAGGTCACGTACAGTGTCCATGTCAGTAAGCTTATCAGGACAGCCTACTGTCTACAGTAGGAGGTCACGTACAGTGTCCATGTCAGTAAGCTTATCAGGACAGCCTTCTGTCTACAGTAGGAGGTCACGTACAGTGTCCATGTCAGTAAGACCATCAGGACAGCCTTCTGTCTACAGTAGGAGGTCACGTACAGTGTCCATGTCAGTAAGCTTATCAGGACAGCCTACTGTCTACAGTAGGAGGTCACGTACAGTGTCCATGTCAGTAAGCTTATCAGGACAGCCTTCTGTCTACAGTAGGAGGTCACGTACAGTGTCCATGTCAGTAAGACCATCAGGACAGCCTTCTGCCTACAGTAGGAGGTCACGTACAGTGTCCATGTCAGTAAGCTTATCAGGACAGCCTACTGTCTACAGTAGGAGGTCACGTACAGTGTCCATGTCAGTAAGACCATCAGGACAGCCTTCTGTCTACAGTAGGAGGTCACGTACAGTGTCCATGTCAGTAAGACCATCAGGACAGCCTTCTGTCCACAGTAGGAGGTCACGTACAGTGTCCATGTCAGTAAGACCATCAGGACAGCCTTCTGTCTACAGTAGGAGGTCACGTACAGTGTCCATGTCAGTAAGACCATCAGGACAGCCTTCTGTCTATAGTAGGAGGTCACGTACAGTGTCCATGTCAGTAAGACCATCAGGACAGCCTTCTGTCTACAGTAGGAGGTCACGTACAGTGTCTATGTCAGTAAGACCATCAGGACAGCCTTCTGTCTACAGTAGGAGGTCACGTACAGTGTCCAAGTTCTATCCTTAGAAATACTCCTTCCATATCTCCTTCCTTGTCCAGTCGTTCTGTTGTCCAGCTGTGTCTCTTATGACAAAGTACACAGATGCGAATAACTCTGGCAGTGACCATATCCTGAAAATGTTTGCTGGCAAGGTCTTTGTCCCCTTTTTATATCATTCTAATAGTCCCCTTATAATAAATTTTTTCTATTTGCTTTGCTTTTTTTGAAGGGATTCAATGATGAATACATTTGTTTTATATATTAAAATGTCACATGCAACTGGTGATTAAACTTGAAGGATAGTGCGATGATGCACAGAACATTTAGAAACAACTAGACAGCCCTCTAAGTATGTTTTTGGAGCCAAAGTTAAAAAGTAGTAGCCAAGTAATTGTGTGTGCATTTGTATGTAATTACAAATTTAATCTAAATTAACCGCAGACGTCCGTATGAATGTATGGCCAGATACTAACTTTATGCATTATAACACAGTACACTGGCAAATTAATATCAGTCATATGTGGTATCCCTGAAATTACCAATAATTAACAGTAAATATACATGTGTGTAAACTAAAAACAAACTATAGGCCTAATATTAATACACAACAGTGATCAGATTCAGATTACAACTGGCATGCCAGAATGATATATCAGGACAAATTGTATTGCACTGTTCATATATGTATACATATATATATATATAATATATTATATATATATATATATATATATGTGAACAATACAATAAACCATATGCAGTTATAATTACAAAGTATACCACTAACCAACCCATAGCCAAAAACATAATATAATACTATATACCACTAATCTAGACTAGAGGCTAGAATACACTAGTTGCTTATAATGAAATATCCATGCTATCTTATTAGTACAGCAGAGCTTCAACAAAACATGAGGTTTGCATTACATGCCGGCATATATGCTAGGGCAAATTACAAAGCTAGTCTCCCAAAGTGATCAAAGCACATCACTCATCTTCATTGAAAAAAGTGTCAAGTTGGTAAGGCCACTCCTTGTAGCATGGCCGGCGTGTTCTCTGGGACGACGCCAACCACTTCTTCACAACTGGCTTTGGCTGAAACTCCTCCAGTGATGGGCCAGTGGCAGAGATGCGTATGAGATCCTCAGCGGTGTCCACATGCAGTGAGGAGCGCGTGTCGCATTTGATCCGTTTCTGACTTGAAAAGATTCTCTCACGACATGCAGAGGAGATTGGCAGAACCAGTAAAATCTTGATGAGATGAAGCAGATCCTTGAAGTTGGTCTTGTACGGTTCTTTGATCATCATCAATCACATTCGCTGATGTCAACATGACTTCGGGTGGCCTTCGTGCCTCCACTCCAGCCCCAGCCAAGGCTTCATCTTGGTGTTGCCTTTTGTTGGGTGTAAATTGCAATTAAGATTCACCAATATGATGTATACAAGATTCAGATCAATTGTTTTCAATGCGGTCCAACATTAATCCTAATCGATCCGATACCATCACTTGTTTTATCTACGTTAACAGGATCACTATCACTGTCCCACCTGCGTTTCCGTGAAGACTAAAGTGGTGGATTATCACCGACGATGATTAGGGATTCTTCATCTGATGTGAGGCCAATGCCACCTATGTTTTCTGAAGTGTTGTTTCTATATGAAATCGGTGCTTCTTTGGTTCCTGTCAACTTCATACCGCACAGAACGTCCTGGACAGGATGTGACATCTTATTGACAGTCTGTAGAAAGAACGCTGTGGATTAAACATGACATCTTGTTGACAATGTCTAGACAGAACGTTCCTGATGAGACATGACATCTTGTTTGACAGTGTGTAGACAAAACGTCTGGATGAGACGTGATATCTTGTTGACTGTGTGAAGATAGAATATCCTGGATAATGTTATGTTGACAGCAACACTATTTCCGAATTATGCCATTCATTCTACATTTATTGGAAACATGGTGATGTCTCACACAGTTTAATGCTTTGTGTTTGAGTTGTCATCCATAAGAGACACTTATGTTACCGTCAGAAGTATATAATAATACTAGCAGAATATCATGTTAAGAGGTTTCTACTCGTTGCCTGAAACTAGTCACATCATTACTCAGTGTTAGAGAACTGCCCCAGCCCCTTGCTGATGGTGTTCATTCTTTGAGAATTGTACGTATCTTTCAAGTGGGACACTGCATGGAGTTGCCTCGATCCTACCAGAATCTACACTTTACTAGATCTCACTTTACTAGTCAGGCAAACCGGTTTCATAGACTGGGCCACAGTTCACTGTGTAGTGCCAATCTTACACAGCCACACAAAAGGGATCTGTATCAGCTAATAGGACGTTCACTGTCAAAGATCACTAATAATAACTGTTTCAAATTATTTTGAAAATATTCTAACCTGAACAACACTTGCTATAATTTAATCTAAGAAGTGCAGTTGGCTGTCTGAACCCCGTGTTGGCTCAACAGAGCCTTCGACATCCTTACGATATCAGCATCAGTGTCTTAATGTGCTGCTGTCTTGATATGATCTTTTGTTTTTATTAATCTAATGTGTTGATCAATTAAATATATGCACAAAAATTGCACATTTGTGTTCAAAAGTTCAATTCAAAAGCCCACTCACATATTCTGATTATATTTTGTAAATCAGTGGATTTCAATTTCTCTTGTATTGCACCATCTTGGATTGGCCAATACAGGATCCTTTCCTGCGCTTAGTCTTCATAGTGCCTCTAGGGAGTGAATCGGGAACCAGATTTGGGATAATAGACAATAATGCGATGCTCCCTCACTATCTTCATGATGCTCCCTCACTGTTTACACGATATTCCCTCACAGTCTTCACAATGTGGATGACAAGGACATTCAGAATCAGAACACAATCATATCCACACATGTCTTTGTTAATACAATATAATAATACTTTATTATCCCATGACAAAAGGGGGGATAATGAAGACGTGACAAGATTTCATGGGCCTTTGCATCAGTCTTGCAATATAACAACCAGACATTTTGAAGTGTCACATCCAGAAGTTACACAGATACTCTCCATCTCCACTTCTTTGGCCTTATGTGGATGCGATAGGATGAAGATGTTCTTCTCCTGAGGAACATCGCCAAACCTCTGCTGCCATTGCTTTACTTTTGGTTTCTTTTTCCAGTGTTACTGCTTATGCTGGGTACAAAGCTTGCAGTGCCGGACCTCCAGCAGGTGAGCATCAGCGGAGTGTAACATACGAGTGGGCTGGTGTCGAGTTAGCAGGTTCACCAGGTATGACGCAGTCAAGCCGTGCAAACTGCGAAACATCGGCAGTAGTAGTTTGTACTCGATGCACTGTTTAGTCGGCAGCCAGTGAAGCGCAATCAGAATAGGGGTATTGTGGTTGTACTTCTTAGTTCTGGTTATGAAACGGGCTGGAACATTTTGCACTCTCTTGAGTCTGGTGAGGAGATGGTCAGAAATCCCGTACAGCAGGCCATTTCCATTGTCAAGACGAGACGTCTCGTAGGTATGCACCATCATCTCTGTTGTTTTCCGATCTAGAAGATTTCAAATTCTTCCAGTACTGTGTAGATGGAAATATGCTACACGACACATGTACTGTACATGGCGGTTCATGTTTAGGGCATCATCGAAGAAAACACCAATGTTCCTGGCCACAGTGGAAGTAGACAAGATGTTATTGGCAAGTTCTATGTGCGGCATAGAAAGTTTGTTCTTGATGTGCGGTGAACGTATCACAATAGCCTGTTTTGTCAGCATTGAGTTTGAGTTTATTCATGCACATCCAAGCTTGTATTTCAGCGACACATGCTTCTAAGCGCTTCACAGCCTGGGTTGTGTCTTCCTCTGAGAGAGAACTGAAGGCGATATATGACATGTTGATTCCGTGCCGACGTACGATATCACTGAGTGGTGCCATGTAACAAATGAACATGAGCGGGACTCTGAACATCACTGGACTTTCAGCTGATTCTTGCTGTGCATTTGAATACTTTGACATCGGTTAGCCAAATACGAATCAAACCATGCAAGAGATGTTCCAGTTAGTCCAAAACGATATCTGAGGCATGATAACATGATCCCGTGGTCGATTGTGTCAAAAGCTGCTGAGAGATTTAGTAGCACATGTATGGCAGCCTTGCGCTCATCCAATATACAAAGCAGATCGTTGCATACTCTCAGCAGTGCAATCTCAGTGCTGTGGTGCGGACAGTAAGCAGATTGCATTTGCTTATAGAGATCGTTGTCAGATAGGTGTGTGGAGAAATGGGCAGCAACAACTTTCTCTGCTATTTTTGACACAAAAGACAAGTTCGACACTGGACGATAGTTCTTTAGGTCATTTGGGTTCAGTGTTGCTTTGTTCAAAAGAAAAGTTACCATAGCATTTTTAAAGGCGGAAGGAAAGACTCCTGTTGTAATCGATAAGTTCACAATGTCGGTGATGACTGGTGCCAAAGTGGATATGTTGGCCTTCAGCAGATGAGTCGGAGTCAGATCCAACTCGCACGATTTATAGCAGAGAACCAACTATCCAGTACAGACTTTTTTGGGTTGCCAACCTGTTCATTGATTTTGGTGGCATAAAATGTGGATCTGGCAATGTACAACATCATCTTCACTCGTTCTCTCTGGTTTGTTGAAGATTTCTCTGTCGATGGTCAACCTGGCCAATCTCCATCTTTGCTGCAACCAGTGCCTCCTTCCTGGCTAATATAATTTTGTCACCGACCCATGGCACATCTGGTCGGATGATGAGCTATTTCGTCTTCAGTGGTGCGTGTTTGTCAAGTAGCTCGTTCAGGACGTTGTTGTATTGAGCTACAATGCCGTCTAATGATTGTTCACGCTTTGTGTGTAATTTGGAATTCTCAATATCTGACGAGAACTATGTCAAATTGATTGCCTTTATGTTGTGGTAAGTTTTTTCTCAGAAATGGAGGCTTGCGCATTGCAAGAAGGCAGTGCACAGTGCGGTGATCAGGGATAAGCTCAGGGACCACCGTGTCGGCCACATAGGAGTTAGTATGGGATATCACAAGATCTAAAATGTGGCCTTAATGTGTTGGTTGCTCGACATACTGCGCCATGTCGTGGCAGTGCAACATGTCACAGAAACGTTTCACGTGAACATCGGTGTTAACATAAAAGTGAAAATTAAAATCCCCAACTATAACAAGTTCATCAGGTAGTGTCGCATATGTGTCAAGAATATATGCGAAGTCATTGAAGAAGTCGACCACCGACGATCCGATCTTCTTAGTTGGTGGTGGGCGATAGACAACAAGCAAGATTATGCTTTCCCCATGTGATGTTAATTTAGCGCTCATCGCTTCGAAAAACCGCATCTTATTGAATGTTTTCACTGCTGTTGTTTTGATGGAATCTTTATGCAGTATCGCAATGCCGCCGCCACTACGACTGGATCTTGGATGGTGAATGAGTTTATATCCAGGTGGTGTGAGTGCCCTGGTTACCGGGAGTTCGGAGTCTTTGTTAGCTTAATAGCTTACCGGTAATCACTGAAACATTCCATGTTCTGTTATACATCCCACGTGTTTAACCAACCTGATAATCAAAGATGATCACATCAACAGTGGCCCATCCAATCTTATCATCTCAAATTAGGTGGGGTGTCTCGTGCATTTATGTTCAAAAGTTTGATTCAAAAGCCCATTCACATATTCTGATTATAAGTTGTAAATCAGTTGATTCCAGTTGATTCCAGTTGATTCCAGTTGATTCCAGTTGATTCCAGTTGCCCTTCTGCACAAAACAGCTGTGTATGCACAATCTTCTGACATCTTGTGACATCTTCTAAAAGTCATTAATTTGCTAATAGCTTGATCAGTTGTTTTCTTTTTTATTAAAACAGTAATAACCTGTATATGGCATTCGGTGTGGCTGCAAGTCCCTGATGATGTGAGTCTACTTAGGTGCCTGAGACTGGATTTTTCATGCATGCCCATTTGATATCTGTCTCATAAGGAATTTATACTCATGAATATTTTACTGCCATAAATAAAGAAAATGAAACAACGGTTGTTGCCTCAAATGTTGGTAACTTAAATTATAGTTACATAACATCACGATCTTGTTCGTAATACACAATGTTACCTGTGTCTGTAACAAGGTTTAGGCTAAGTCAAAAACTTAAGGCAATGTCCAGGCCCAAGACAAGCCAAAATAAAACTTGTATGAGAATAACACACTGCTATATTTTACAGTATTACATTTTTATGTAAACGTAAAGACGTTTCCCAAAAATTATGTAAGCATAAAGATGTTTCCTTGACTTGTATAACTTGCTATTAATATTTTCATTTAAGAACTAATGTGTGTCTCTGATTGATGCTTGAACAACAGATTCTATATGATAAACGTCAGGGTCAAAACAAAGTTCAATATATGTCCACTGACATCTACCACCTGGTTCTTTCGTTGCATTTTTAGTTTTCCTGATGTATAATTCTTATAAAACTGAAGTGACAAAGCCGTAGCTCAATTAAAGCTACAATAAACAACTAGTCAACAATCGTTTACTGGCTACCGCTTTGAGTAACTCAGTGGGCGATAACTATACATGTCTCCTGTTGGCTAAACTCACTTGGAACCTTGCCTATACCAGATCCTTTCCTGTGCGTAGTCTTCAGAGCGCCTCTAGGGAATAAAACGGGAACCAGATTAATCATTTCTCCGCTGTCGGGGACTCTGCAGTGACACGATGTTCCCTCGCTCTCTTCATGATGTTCCCTCTCTGTCTACACGATGCTCCCTCACTGTCTTCAGTATGCTCCCTCGCTGTCTTCACGATGCTCCCTCGCTGGCCTCATGATGCTCCCTTGCTGTCTTCATGATGCTCTCTCTGTCTTTATGATGCTCCCTCGCTGTCTTCACGATACTCCCTCAGTGTCTTCACGATGCTCCCTCGCTGTCTTCACGATGCTCCCTCGCTGTCTTCACGATGCTCCCTCGCTGTCTTCATGATGTTCCCTTGCTGTCTTCGTGATGCTCTCTCTGTCTTTATGATGCTCCCTCGCTGTCTTCACGATGCTCCCTCGCTGTCTTCACTATGCTCCCTCACACTCTTCACGATGCTCCCACACTGTCTTCATGATGCCACCAGTAGACTCGGTAGAGTTATACTCATCACTCGTTTCACTCACTATCACTGTCCACCTGCGTTTCCGTGATGACTGAAGCAGTGAATTATCACCAACGATGATTGGGGATTCTACATCTGAAATGAGGCCAGTTCCACCTGTGTTTTCTGAAGTGTCGTATCTAGATGAAATCAGTCCTTCTTTGTTTCCTGCCAGCTTCATACCGCACAGAACGTCCTGGGCGGGATGTGACATCTTGTTGACAGTGTGGAGACAGAGCGTCCTGGATGAAACGTGACATCTTGTTGACAAGGTGAAGACAGAACGTCCTGGAAGAGACGTGACATCTTGTTGACAGTGTGAAGACAGAACGTCCTGGATGAGACGTGACATCTTGTTGACAGTATGTAGACAGAACATCCTGGGTGTGACGTGACATTTTGTTTACAATGTGTAGACAGAACGTTCTGGATCAGATGTGACATCTTGTTGACAATGTGTAGGCAGAACGTCTGGATGAGACGTGACATCTTGTTGACAATGTGTAGACAGAACATTCTGTATGAGATTTTACGTCTTGTTATAGACAGAATGTCTGGATGAGATGTGACATCTTGTTAATAGTGTGCTAACAAAACATCTGGATGAAACGTGACATCTTGTTGACACTTGACAATGTGTAGACAGAACGTCTTGGATGAGACATGACATCTTGTTGACAGTGTGAAGTCAGAACATCCTGGATGAGACACGACATCTTGTTGACAGTGTGAAGTCACATTGTCCTGTGTGAGTCGTGAAATCGTTGACAGTGTGAAGATAGAATGTCTTGTATGACTCGTGACATCTTGTTGACAGTGTGTAGACAGAACATCCTGTAAGAGACATGACATCTTGTTGACAGTGTATATACAAAACGTCCTTGATGAGACGTAACATCTTGCTGACAATATGAAGACAGTATGTCCTTGACGAGATGTGATATCTTGTTGACATCGTTAAGACAGAACGTCCTGGATTAGACATGGCATCTTGTTGACAATGTTTAGACAAAACATGGATGAGACGCGACATCCTGTTGACAGTGTGTAGACAGAATGTCCTGGATGAGTCGTGACATCTTGTTGACAGTGTGAAGACAGAATGTCCAGAATAACATTATGTTGACAGCAACACTATTTCTGAATGATGCCATTCAGTCTTTAGTCCTTATTTTTCGGAAACATGGTGGTGTCTCACAGTTTAATGGTTTTGTGTTGGAGTTGTCATCCATAAGAGACACTTACGTTACCATCAGAAGTACATAATAATACTAGCTGTATATCATGTTAAGAGGTTTCTATTCGTTGCCTGAAACTGGTCGCATAATTACTCACAATGTTATAGAACTGCTCCAGTTCCTTGCTGGTGGTGTTCATTCTTTGAGCATTTCTTATAATTCTATCTAAGAAGTGCAGTTGCCTGTCTGAATCCCGTGTTGGCTCAACGGAGCCTTCGACATTCTTACGATATCATCATGAATGTCTTAATGTGCTGCTCTCTTGTTATAATGTTTTTTTTATTAAAGGAACATAGTCTGTTTGTTTTTATTTAAAGTACTGTTATGCAGTATAAATGGTATATATTATGATGTACTGACAGCGGATTACAATGCAAATGTGTTTTAATGAACATATTTATTGGTGACATTTTTATGATACAAGTTTGTATCAGTTGTTTACAAGACAGAGTGCCAATGTCATAGGCGTGACTTCTAATTTCCGATATTTTACGAGATGGAACTGTGTATCACGTGATACGCTTAGTAGCGAGTTTGTTGTCACTGCGTATAATGGCAGGCAAGAAAAGGTTGCGTTTGCCTGTATTATCTTAAGTGGTAAAGAAAAGGAAGAAGACAAACTCAGGAGTGCTACATGAGTTACTTTGGTAGAGGAGAAGAGACGGTGGGATTGTCTGAAGGCTGCCATAAAAGCGAATTCGGATCGTGAAGTAACAAAAGTCCTGCTTGACATGTAACGTTGTCAGTTGGCATTGCAGCTGATTGCTGTGTTTTTGGATGGCGTTGGGCTAAACATTTGTGTATTTTGTTGTCACATAGTTCCAAGTTCAGTTGTTTTAAGATGTATATGATTTATAAATATTAATATTTGATGCTGATAGATTGATTCTATTTACATAGAAAATCTCCCATTCGCGCATCATGTCGCACGACTGTCAATGTTCACACTCACAGCTGTAAGTTCGGCCTCGGGACGTTATAGTCACTGACCACACTTACTTACTTAGTATACTTACTTGGTATACTTGGTTACGTAGTCTCTTAGTCGGTGGCCAGAAACCTCAGTTTCTGCTTTAAAATATTCAATGATGCAGCTGATATTACTTCTTCTGGAAGCATGTTCCATGTGACGGTGGTGCGATTAGTGAAGAAGTGTTTCTGTACATCTGCAAGTAGTTCTTTTGTAAATAAAGTTGATGGTCTCAGATTTCCTGCTGATGGATGAAAACATTGTGTGGTATATTTCTGTTGAGGCCACCAAGACGCTGGGGCCAAGGCATAATGTAACTTTTACTTGGTATACTTGCTTGTACAGTCTCTTAGCTGGTGTCCAGAAACCTCAATTTCTACTTCAAAATATTCAATGATGCAGCTGATACTACTTCTTCTGGAAGTTTGTTCCAAGTGTCGTTTGTGTGATTAGTGAAGAAGTGTTTCCGTATGTCGGTGCGCGAGTAGTTTTGTAATTTTATTCAATGGCCTCTCAGATTTCCTGCTGACGGGTGTAAAAAATTGTTTGATATATTTCTGTTGAGGCCACCAAGACGTTGGGTTCAAGGCGTAATGTAACTTTTACTTGGTATACTTGGTTGCATAGTCTCTTAGCCGGTGGCCAGAAACCTCAATTTCTGCTTTAAAATATTCAGTGAAGCAGCTGATATTAGATTTTCTGGAAGTTTGTTCCAAGTATCCGTGGTGCGATTAGTGAAGAATTTTTTCAATACATCCGTGCGCGAGTGTTTTTGTAATTTAAGTCGGTGGCCTCTCAGATTTCCTGCTGATGGATGAAAACATTGTGTGGTATATTTCTGTTGAGGCCACCAAGACGCTGGGACCAAATCGTAATGTAACTTACTTGGTATACTTGCTTGTACAGTCTCTTAGCTGGTGTCCAGAAACCTCAATTTCTGCTTTAAAATATTCAATGAAGCAGCTGATGTTACTTCTGGAAGATTGCTCCAAGTGTCGGTGGTGCAATTAGTGAAGAACTGTTTCCCTATGTCGGTGCACGAGTAGTTCTTTTGTAATTTAAGTCAGTGGCCTCTCAGATTTCCTACTGATGGATGAAAATATTGTCTGGTAAATTATAATGTTATAGTTTTCTATGGATTTCTACAGAAAACTAGTTTCCATAAAATCAATAGAATTCTATAGAATATTCTATAAAATTCTATGGAAAAATTAAAGTTGCCATAAAATGTATAGCAAATTTTATAGAGTTCTACAGAAATCTGTTTTATTTGCTTACTGCTCCCGTAACCTGCCTGGGACATAGGGGTGCTGCATTGCTGAATGTTTCACCAGTCGATGCCAGTTTTCGTGGTTGTGTGCTAATATCTGAGTTTCTGCGAAGGTCTTCCCAGTCCATTGTCTGACCATCTCTTCCTCTGTCTTCCTTGTCTTCTTTTCCCCGGCACTGTTCCTTGTATTGTTTTTGTGAGCCCGTTTAATCGGTTACATGATCATACCATCTCAGTTTCCTCTTTTTTACTGTGGTCAGCAGGTCTTTGTAATGTCCACATGTTGCGTGATGATTCTTCTGATTTTATTGTTGGTGATGTGGTCAGTGTAGCAAATAAGATTCTTCTGTAGCAATTCATTACCACTGCAGCAGTTCTTCTTTGTAGTTCCGCTGTGTGGGTCCATGATTCGCATGCATGTAGAAATATGGAAAGGACCCGTGTACGTACTAGTTTAAGTTTGGATTTCAGTGTGATGTTTTTGTCTTCAAACTAGTCCCAATTTTGCCAGTGCTACTAATGTTTGTGCAGACCTTGCAAGGATTACGTTCCTGGAACCCTTGTCATTGATGATAGCTCCGAGGTACTTGAACTGACTTACTGGTTCCATTTCGCGTCCATTGGCAGTTATTCGGGACCTCATTACATTTTTGTTGTTTGTCATTAGTTTTTTTGTGTGCAGAAAACTAGATTCCATTAAATCTATAGATTTCTATAGAGCATTCTATAATATTCTACATAATATATATAGGTATAGTATTCTGTAGAATTCTATAGCAAACTATAGAAAATTAGATTTCTATAGAAATTCTGTAGAATTCTACGGAATTCTATAGATGTTTTGCTAAGGGCATATAGAGCAAATGACATCAAATGCCAGTGACAAATGGTAGCAAATGGGGTCAAATAAGTCAATATTATTCATATTGTACTGTTACAAATAGTAATTTAACTCATAATGCAGCATTAAGCAGTGAATACTCAGGTAATTATTTTTAATAATATTAACTTACCGACATCTGACTTTACACGTTTTTGATATATCAGGTCAAAGGTCAAAGGTATCAGTGATATTTACAACATATTTGTCAACTGATCCATTGTAAAATATATTACAGTATTAAAGCTCACTAGCTTTGTGATCGTAGATTACTTGAGGCAGGCATGGAGAGGAGATGCTTTCTAAATGAGTCCAGTGATTGTTTGCTAACTAGCTGTTGTGTACATTTGTTCCATGATTTGATGGTGCTTGGAAAGAATGAGTGCTTGTATGCGTCGATGCAGGTGAATATCTGGAAGTAGCGATATGCGTTACTTCTTGTACGAGTTGAAGCGGCGGTGAATGAAGTCATTGTTATGTCCACTAACTTGTTCCTGATGCGGTAGAGTATTATGAGCTTGGCATTAGCCCGCCTACTCGTGAGGGTCTCTCATTTTAGACTTTCGATCATGGTTGTCACACTGCTGCCTCGACGGTAGTCATTCTTCACGAAGCTAGCAGCTTGTCGTTGAACGTTCTCCACAGACTTGATTTTCTTCTCTGGAAGGATCCCATAGTGTCGACACATATTCCACGATGGGTGTAACGAATGTCTGATAGCATAATCCTTTGATGGCTTGGGGGCATCTGCTGATGTTCTGCTGTAGGAAAGCTCTGGTGTTGTTAGCCTTCTTTGTTACGTTGTTGATGTGTTCATTCCATGTTAGTGTCCTGTCGATGGTTATTCCAAGGTACCTGGCTCCATTGACCTTCAGTTGTTGTCCATGGATAGAGTAATTGCTGACAATTCTCTTATTCCTTCTGTTGGTAATTCGGTTAACTTTCTCACTTGTCCGGATTAAACCCATCAGCCAGTTCTTTTCCCACATCTGCAGTTTGTCTGTCATTTTGTAGTATATGTGCGTCATCTTGTGAGTTGATGTTTCGGTACAGGAGACAGTCATCAGCAAGTAGGCGTACAGTAGAGGACACTTGGTCTAGTAGGTCATTTACGTAGTAAAGGAAGAGGATGGGTCCAAGGACTGAACCCTGTGGGACGCCTGAGGTCACTGCAGCCGATGATGATCTTTTGTGTTCTAGAATAACTTCCTGGGTGCGGCTGCTCAGGAAGCTTTTGACCCAGTCCAACATCTTCCCTGGTGGTGGAACAATTTGTCGAATGCCTTTCAGAAATCCAACATCACAGCGTTGATCTGGCCACCCACGTTGAGGCACATCGCTAGGTCGTCGACAGCTTGGATGAGTTAGGTTTCACAGAACCTATGTTTGGGAAACCCATGCTGGTAGTCAGAATGGATGTAATGATGTTCCAAGTGGTCCATTAAGTTACCGTGTATGATGTGTTCCAATGTCTTGCAGAAGATGCTCGTGAGGGATATGGGTCTATAGTTTGGGAAACCCATGCTGGTAGTCAGAATGGATGTAATGATGTTCCAAGTGGTCCATTAAGTTACCGTGTATGATGTGTTCCAATGTCTTGCAGGAGATGCTCGTGAGGGATATGGGTCTATAGTTTGAAGCAGTATAGTTCTTGTTCCCTTCTTGTATACTGATGTGACCCAGGCGTGCTTCCAGTCTGCTGGTACTGTACCTTGGTTGAGTGATGCCTGGTAGATGAGTGTTAGCACTGGTGCAACATAGTCTTTTAGGAACCTGGCTGGGATCCCATCAGGTTCTGTGGCTTTGTGGGGTTTGACTGCTTCCAGTAATTTTCTTACTCCTGCTTCAGATACTCTGATAGGTGAAAGGGTCGGCTACTCCTCCGTTGTCCTTGTTTTTTGCTTTTGATGAAAGACCAAAACTTCTTTAGATTTCCCTCATTTTTATTGTTTTTGCCTATCATGGAATTGAAATATCCATAATACGCCTTTCGGCACTCTGATTGGGCAAGCTTTTTTATTTCTCGATATTTTGCCATGTCGTGGGCACACTTGGTATGCTGGGCCTTCTTGAAGTATTCCTTTTTCTTTTGTGACAGGTTTCTTATTGTGCTACTGGCCCAGGGTTGGTTGTAACGTTGGGAAGAGAGTTTTGTATTGATGTGATTGCATAATACGTTTTGGCACTTGGCAGACACAATCACCGTGTTCGTGCTGACGCCATTTTTGGGCGATGTTACACATTTTATTAAGGCGGGACGCGATTTTTCAAGTTTCACCGCATACCACGGACTCAATTTTTCACGTTTCACTGCATCCCTTCGACGCAATCCTATGGTTCTTCAAAGTTATTTCTTGTCCCAAGTTAAACAGGTCGCTTACAAAGAAGTACGACAAATATCCAAATTGTGTGTCAACAACCGCACTTTCGTTTCACAATGAAATGGTGCCGCCATCTAGTGACCAAACTGTAAAAAATGAAACACTGAATAATAGTTCTCGTTAATGTGCATCAGTACCGTTGCTCTCCTTGTTGCCTGCTGTATAGGGGTGAGGGTCAGGTACAGTATAGCTGAACCACACTCTGTGTCTCCTCCTTGTTGCCTGCTGTACAGGGGTGTGGGTCAGGTACAGTATAGCTGAACCACTCTCTGTCTCCTCCTTGTTGCCTGCTGTACAGGGGTGAGGGTCAGGTACAGTATAAAAGAACCACTCTCTGTGTCTCCTTGTTGCCTGCTGTACAGGGGTGTGGGTCAGGTATAGTAAAGCTGAACCACTCTGTCTTTTCCTTCCATGGTTTTCTGTCCATCGCTCTCCATCTTTCATCCTAACGGCTAATTCGGAAACTGGGTAGAATGACTTTAGTGTGATGTCTGGTCAGCGTTTTGGACATGAACATTTATTTATTTACATATCGAGGCCACACATTAATTTAGTCCATTTAATAGTCCACATCTTTGGACCCCCATTTTTGTTTTGGGACCCCATTTTTTAAAACCCTAACACGAACACTGAATCATATCCACACATGTCTTTGTTAATACATGACAATATAGTAATACTTTATTATGCCGCAATGAAAGGGGATAACGATGATGTGTCAAGGTTTCATGGGCATCAGTCTTGCGATATAACAACCAAGCACTTTGAAGTGTCGCATCCAGATGTTACACTTCATCTCTCCAGTACTACTTCTTCACCAGGATGTGGATGCAACACGATGAAAGTATTCTCCTGAAGATCATCATCAAACATCTGTTGCCATTGCTTTGCCTTTGGGGTTTTTGTTTTAATATGCTGAGGCTTTTGTGATGGTTCAAGCACATCCCTTCCTGTTGGTCACATCCTAAAATCATCATCATCATTCGTGTCCACCCACCAGACTATCACACAATGTGCTCCCAGTGTTTGGCACATTTGATGGCGATGTCGTTGGCCATGAGATGCAGTGCTTTTATGCTTTGCTATGTAAGTCTAGTGGTACCCACCTAACTGACTGCTAAGTTTTCCATCACAGTCTTGTTTTTCAGACTATCCATGTCATTTGACCGGATTCCTCAACTGTTCAAGGCAGTCTGATGAATCCTTTCCCATCACAACATGCTTCACATTCATGGCGTGCTGTGTCACACAGACAGATCTGAGGCAGCTCATGTGTATTACAAGGGTACAGATGTTAGTGCCTTGTGGTGTACAGTTACAGAAGAAGAATTTGTTTTATTTGACCCAGACATTTCAAATGATACATACCATACATCCATGTCAACAAATTTAAATAATACAAATATATAACCTTATGGTAAAACATCGTATAATGTATGATAAATAACGAAAAGTAGGGTCAGGAGACTCCTCTAAGACTGGTAGTCGCTATCAAGGAGTCACCTTTTGTAATAAAACTTTAACTGAATCAATACATCACCTACCCTGGTAATCAAATTCTTTCAGGAAAAAAGAAAGAAAACGAACAAAACAATATGTATGCATGTGTGTAGTGTGAGCAAGCTTACATGATTATTGAGGTTTAGGCACTGTTTTTTACTGTATCAAGTTGACAGGTGGTTGTCGGTTCTTGACAGGTTGTTGTTGGTTCTATAGGAGTAATGAATTTATCATGGTATAGGCATAAGCAAATATTGTGTGGCAGTTTGCTGCAGAGAAGAAGGTGATTTTGGACGTAGGTCCGCAAATTTGCTTTTTCAATCTTGATGTCTGGGAATTCTTCTTGAATCAGGACATGTGTTTTGATTTAGGAAGAAGTCAAGTGCCTGGTTTGATACTTTGTCTTAGTGCCATCCTCCACACAAACTAATGTGATCCCTTCGGTCCAGAGCTTGTCAACCGATATAACCCTCTTGTGTGTCTTAATCACTGAACAGTTCCATGTTCTGTTATACATCACGTCTATCTAACCAACCTGATAGTCAAAGATGATCACATCATCAGTGGCCCATCCAATGGTAACATGTCAGACAAGGAGGGTTTCTGGTGCATTTATGTTCAAAGGTATGATATGTTGCAAGTCAGTTGATTTCGGTTGCATTTCTGCACAAAACACCACGTTGGATTGGCTTTCTCATCTTGAGACATCTTCTAAAGGTAATTAATTTGCTAATAGCTTGATCACTTTTTTAATTAAAAGTAAACCTCTATCCCCACCTTTGGTACGGATACACTTCCTCGATGGGCTGAGGTACCCGAGACTTAAGATTTTTTATTCATGCACATTTGATATCTGTCTTGATGAATCGGAAACAATACATTAGGTGATACCGATTTGATTATTCGGATTACAGACCTGCCAACGTTGTTTTTGATAAAACGGAAATAAGATTAAAATTGCAATCTTGAACTTTTATTTCTGATTGAAATGCCAAACCAATGATTTTGTATCGATTCAACGAGCATATACGCATCATACCGAACATTGTATGTTAAACACTGTTTCATTGGTTGTCGTGCATCTATGATCCTGCCAATCCGCAAAAGTCCAACTTGCCATTAATTGATCTAAAACATGGCTGAATCAGACACTGCAGTGTGGTTTTGTATCAAGAAATTGAAATTTGGCGCTGCGTCCCAAAAGGAAGTAACAACATTTTAATTGTCCCACACAATCAACAATGTCATTTCCTGTGTTTGTTACGACACCGCGCTGATATCGAAAGTATGTGTTGGCGTCAAATGCACCGATTGTTGTCGAAATGATAGTGATCGTCCTTGCGGATGCTACTTGATTCAACGTTTAACACATTTATTTTCTGGAATGATGACAACGTTAGTGCCACCGAAGTGAAGCGAAAAGGCATTTTACACACGTTGCAAAAAAAAATAGAGACATTAGCTAATGCAATTAAGCGCTGCGACCGTACGCCAAATCTGTACGTGACTTCAAATTTGAAATATACCGCAGATCTGGCGTCGATGTCTAATAAAACATCATTAGCTAAGCGCGCAGTGAACGGTTTTACGATCGGCTCCATCAGGTACTTGTTTTCTCATATGTAGTGATTGTCTGTGCGTTCCTAACAGTAAAATGCATGTACGAAATACATAGATATATGTATAAATGTACTAATGGAACAATTAAACTTGATCGCAATTGATAATCGCAGGAAGGTAGAATTTAGGACGCTAGAACGCGAACCCCAGTGCAGTAATTCCGGCTCGTACGATTAGGCTAAGCAAACAAACAATTGTGTTTCGAGTCCAGTTATGCAATAACATAGCCTAATATTAGTATACCACAGCATGGGGTACGTAATTGGCAATATTTTCTTTAATTACGCCTAGAATAATTGTTATAGAATATGCTTCAAGGCGGGCAGTTGTCAAGTCATATTTTAGGAGGTGTACACGCTAGCGTTAATAAAAGCGTGAAATGGGTGGGAGGTCCCAAACCACAAATAGCGAGACATACATTATGAATGGTCACTTAACCGTATCCTAGGGTATCGAGGTAAGTTTCTTAAACTAGTTACATACAATTTACCCTCTTAGTTGTTACATTACAAATCCAGTTGAAACTTCACCTTATGGTGAAGTTCGAAGTTGATTTATAATATTTATTGTTTTTTTAAATACGTATGAACGCCGAGAACGTATTGCAAACAAACGCCACATCTGACACTGATTGACAGCTAGTCGCACAATAATTTTTTTAACAGTTTTTTAATCAACTGTCTGCATCTAGTCCAGTCGGCAAAATCTACATTTTATATAAACCGACCAGTACAAAGCCTTAGGTATTTATTTTTGTAGTTGCACAAAAACGTGATATGCCAGCATTGCAACTTAACCAAAGTAGACATAAATGCACCTAACGACTCAACTACGTTTACAAAATAATTAATTAATCAGTTTATGTTAATATACATAGTAGGCCCATATAACCATCCATGTGGGCTTAAACATTAGATAGACGTGTTACAATATGGTATATAGGCACAGTTAGCCATGCATAAGCCTAAGCTAAGCATGTGGAGGCCAATAAACAAATGTGTATTGCACTGTTATTGCGTCTCACTGCATAGCTGCAGATGAAAACAAGCAAATCGTAGGTCTTTTTAAAAGTCGCCAAACATGCATACATGTAAATTATAACTCAACTTTCTTTACAATTTTCAACTGTCTATTTGCATAATATATATATATATAGTTGAAGCTCAACTGAGATTCAACAGTTGAACGCGAGCTCATTTGCATGTGAAATTTTCAACTCCTCCATAGTTGAAACTCAACTGAGTTTCAGTTGAATTTGGGTTGAACTTCACTAGTCGAAAGTTCTATCTTTTTTTGTTTGGGACTCTTTACAAGCATGTGTTCCTAAAATGTATAGCTATTACTCTGTGTGGCTACATTTGAATTACCATAACTATTTATGTACGAAATAAGTCGGCACGCAAAATATCCATCTTTGGCATACACACGCAAAGTCGAACCGCAGATACCGCGTAAACCTCTGATTGGATCGCAAAAGCTGTGACGTAGAACTCTGCGGTTGGGGTACAATCTTGGCGTCAGGTTTGCCAGCATTGCAACATAGCCAAAGTAGACATAAATGCACCCAATGACTCAACTACGTTTACAAAATAATTAAATAATTAATTAATCAGTTTATGTTAATATACATAGTAGGCCCATATAACCATCCATGTGGGCTTAATAAACATTAGATAGACATGTGTTACAATATGGTATATAGGCACGGTTAGCCATGCATAAGCCTAAGCTAAGCATGTGGAGGCCAATAAACAAATGTGTATTGCACTGTTATTGCGTCTCACTGCATAGCTGCAGATGAAAACAAGCAAATCGTAGGTCTTTTTAAAAGTCGCCAAACATGCATACATGTAAATTATAACTCAACTTTCTTTACAATTTTCAACTGTCTATTTGCATAATATATATATATATATATAGTTGAAGCTCAACTGAGATTCAACAGTTGAACGCGAGCTCATTTGCATGTGAAATTTTCAACTCCTCCATAGTTGAAACTCAACTGAGTTTCAGTTGAATTTGGGTTGAACTTCACTAGTCGAAAGTTCTATCTTTTTTTGTTTGGGACTTTCTTTACAAGCATGTGTTCCTAAAATGTATAGCTATTACTCTGTGTGGCTACATTTGAATTACCATAACTATTTATGTACGAAATAAGTCGGCACGCAAAATATCCATCTTTGGCATACACACGCAAAGTCGAACCGCAGATACCGCGTAAACATCTGATTGGATCGCAAAAGCTGTGACGTAGAACTCTGCGGTTGGGGTACAATCTTGGCGTCAGGTTTGTGCTTATTGTGTTAGGTAATGGTGTCTAATAAAGAAAATAAACTGCAAATTTGCAACACTGGCGAAACCAGAAATATGTGCATGTTTAACGCGCTACTCATTCTGACTATATGTAAAAATCTGAACATCGGATTTTGGCCAATCAAGTTAATACGCTGGGAAAACGGGCTGTAGACACTCTCAATGTCAGCATCGCATTGCCTCACTTTGGAATAGAAAAATGTAGTTATGTTTGGAAGAACGACAATAAAATCCTAATTATGCCAGTCATATTAATATTATCACAGCAAGATATATCCTGCCCTAAGCTACACGTTTATGGCAGTACTGTTAACACAACATAATGGTATCTGCCAAGTCTTGCTATCAGTACTTGTTATTCTAATAGTCTTCCACTTTTATTAAACTTTCATAAAAGTACATGTCTAGTAAGTTTTGATACAAGGCTAAATAATCTTTTTAGCAATGTACTGTATGTCTCACATGACAATTCATGTATTTACACGAAACACCTTTCTCGTGCAATGACTTATTTTATTCCCCCTTCCTCCCTAACAAAAATGTCTCAAAAATCCGTAATCCTAACAATCAAATTGGTGTGGCCTTTATTTACACGATGTACATGTGACACAAAATAAATTTTTGGGAAGTTTTATGTATTTATATTAATACTTTTTATTGCCTTAAAGAAAATGAAATATGACAAAATACCACAATGAATATGGTCTTCCCTTAGAATGTTTGTTTTCACACATGTTGGTAACTTAAACTATAGTTACATAACATCATGACCTTAGTGAAGTGGTTTCTGTGAATACATGTTACCTGTTTCTGTTCTTCTTTTCCTCGTTGCCACCATATATATTTTCCATTATAATGTCAAGTACTTTTTCCACCCTGGTCATAAGATCCATTTTGGCTGCCACACATGCTGGCTGATATGATAACTTCTGGATGAAAAACAAAGTTCAATGTATGACCATTGACATCTGCCACCTGGGGTGCTCTGCATAAACCGAGATAATGAGCTTTTTCTCAGATTTACGAACGGGATAATCGCAATGCATGAACGCAGACAACTAGAAGTCTCAGACTTTCCGCGGGACAAAGCGACACGATTTTTAGACCCGCAATAACTGTAGTTGTCTCTGACTATTTCGTAATTAATGGCTGCCATCGATGTTGTGTTTCTGTGATCGGATGTGTTGATAAGACAAATATCCGTATTCTAGTGCCACAACAGCAAGAATATGAATTTGTTAATTGAAAACAAGCAACTCCATCGGCATCGAATTGTTCAGGTAAGTCAGAGTAGTTTTCATCGAACTTTACTGTGCAGGGCTCTACATTAACTCTTTCAAGGCCAGATTAATGCCAAAATGTGCCTGCTGCTGAATTGTATTGTTTCAGTACATTGTGTCCTAGAGAATTCTATTAAATCATGAAATGACATGGTGAACAGATTCTGTAACTGGCTCAGGTTGCATGAATGTGTGTAATTTTTTTATTCAATTAAAATAACCTTTGCACAGCAGTTAGATAAATAACTGCTGAAGTAAATAGCCAAAAATGAAAGCTGTATGTGAATTTAGTAACAAAATATGCTTCGTGAAATTCTGAAAAAAATGAGTTTATAAAAATTATTCTTGGTAATCCATTTAAAAAAATATTTTCTGCTAATAATTAGCGGATACATGCTGTGTATGAAATGTAGATAAATTAATAAGCTGCAAAATGCAAAAATAAATTCTTGTATAGTGTACACGAAACAGAAATTACATTATTTTTTCTGAATGCACGTCATTTCCAGATTTTCGATAAAATTGACATGAAACATCAGAAACGTTGAAACATCTTTATTAATTAATTGAACTCATGAACCGCAACTACCAACTGCAGAAACATCAAATAACCATCCCGGCAAAGTAAACATTAGTCCTTCATCATGTGGCGAATGTGAACGTCAATCTTTCATCATGTGACGGGTGTGGTACTGTACCAGGCAACCATCCCGGCACAGTGGAACATCGCACGCCCTGCACTTCCACGTGGTGGTAATACCACGGCCTCGCTCAGTCTTTCGTTTCAACTGGCTGCAGTTGAAACGAGTTTTTTGCCCATCTTTACAAGGTCGTGTCCCAGCATATTAGACGTGTCCATGACTGGCGGGTTCACGGCCTTGCGTCCTGCTCTCTTTCTGCTGCAGAATCCGGCGATGAGCTGTTTCACTACTTGTATTCTGTATTTCAGGTGTGTCACTGTGTGTTGTTTGCGTGTAAGTGGGCGTGCAAGTGAGTGAGTGTAGATGATGTAACTGTTGATGATTGCTGTGTTGAACAAGTACCATGCCAGGTAACGCCAGAACTTGGTTGATTCGCGACCAACGCTATAGTACGATCGGTTCTGGTCGGCCAAGTCAACGCCACCCATGTTAGCGTTGTACTTGATGATGCTGTCAGGACATGGCACAGGCACCTTCTCCTTGCCCACTCGCCTCTGGACAACACCATCCACCGGATTGGAGTTGGTGCTCAGCATTCGGACACCACGATTATCATGCCAGATAAGCACCAACATGTTTCCACACTGCAGTTTAATGCTTTCACCACGTTGCATCTGACCAGGTTCTTTTATGACTGGTGGCAAGCCCTTCCTGTTTGAACGCACTGTCGAACACGCATATGTAAGACGCTCCTCCAGGTCACGCATGAGAGGTATCGAGGAAAAGAAATTGTCAAAATATAGATGACGACACTGGTACTGATATACCTCCGTCAAACTCATGACTACGTCGTACCCCAGGCCATTTGGTGAAGGAGCTATACGGCGTCCAGTGTAAATTTCGAAACCAGAAACATAGCCGGTTTTTGATTCTGCAATCGTCCACACTTTAAATCCCCACTTGACGGGCTTGGCTGGCATAAACTGTCTAAAGAAACATCGACCCTTGAATGCGACCATCGCCTCATCAATAGACAAATCACGTCCAGGGCGGTATCTCCGGGCAAAAGTGTTGGATGTTGCCGAAATCAGGGGGCGAATCTTGTGAAGAGGATCATATCCAGCCTCACCTCGTGCCACTGCAGTGCTATTGTCATTGATATGGAAATACTGTGTTAGTTTCTTGAACCGATTCTTGGTCATCACCTTCATGATGCCAATAACACCAAGGTAGTCGTCTGATGACCAATACATATCTAGCTCTGGCAGGATATGTATTCCCATCATGATGTTCAGAGCGATGTATGCCCTCATCTCTTTTACCTGCGTGTCGTACCATGCCGGATCACGGAATCCTCTGGCTGCCTGGCACTAGGCCGCATAACGGTTTGTCTCGTTGACAACGTGTAAGATCATGTCGACGGTGATCAACAGGAAGAAGTAGGCCACTTCTGAGGCATCAAATAGCAAGGAATGTCTTGGCCCAGTCGGTTGAGTAAATGGAGGGATGTTAACGCTGTGAGTGCGATCACTGAAGGTATGATCGGTACCATCAGTGTCGTCACCATCTTCTGCGCCGTCGGGGACATCTTCCCCAACGCTTATGTCGCTGTCACTGTCGATGTCGGCAGTATCTTCTTCCCTGTCAGCGTCATTCACAATATCGATATCGAAACTTTCGTCGGGCAAAAATCCCTCAAATTCCGATTCACTTGACTCGGACATGATGACGTCCATATTTGTTAGGAAAACCAGTTTTAAAAAAACACCGCTCAAAAACGCTGCGCAATAATACCGCTGTACACAAAATAGAACTCTAAAAACTTACCTTTTAATCGTAGAAATCGCCGGCGTTTTCATGTTTTGAAACCATGTTGACCCAGATTATGTTATCAGCCCGCAGTAAATAACAGGCTTTTATTTGATTGGCTGAAAATACGTGACCTAAATGTAGTTTTAAAAGTTGTTCCGTACTTGAATAAATTTCAGTATTCCAGAACGAACTTCGAAAAAACGTGCCGATAAAACTCATATTTATGCTTGGAAATCTTAGATTTAAACATTTTGAAACTAGCCAGTCAACCTTGAGTATATTAACTGCTGACTAGCGGAAGGAAACGCCATATTGGCCAACACTATTTATGTATACGCAGTTTAAAAACGGCACCCGTTGCTGGGCGTCCTGGGGCGTTCTGGCCGTGAGGCATACTCGGGTTGATTCGGGCGTTCTGGCCGTGAGGCATACTCGGGTTGATTCGGGCGTTCTGACCACGAGAGGGTTAACTCACAGAAAGCTCATGATCACTTGTCCCACCAGAAATCTACTTGTCTCACCAAACAAATTACAAGCTGCAGGGATTTACGATGACAGCACAACACCCAGCCGGTTGTTAACAGATTAGTGCATTTATTGAGGTTAGAAGGAAATATAATTATACAGGTACATAATTCCAAGAACTAAAACTTGGTAATATTGACCAATGTGTAATCAACAATAATTCTGCGAAAGTAAATTATTGACTGAAAACATATAGAAAGAACATATTTAGTGAGTCCACAGTCCAGTCTTCAGACGTATTCTGTCCTCGGAGAGCATCAATGATGGTTGTCTCGTCCCTCTGAAAGACGACTCGGTTGGCCCAGTACAGCCATGATGTCAAGCACCATGTGCATCCACGCCATCTTTGAAAATTCACTGAGGGTCTTCAAGACATTTCTTGCCCGTCCGAGCACCTCAGCTGCCCCAGTGGAACACTCCACGTATGCTTGAAGTGCACGCGAATGCTGGCGTACGACTTCAGCAGAGTGGTCAACGCTGTCACGAAGTGGGGAGTCCATCGTGTTCCCTTCAGACCGGTAGGTCGCATGGTTTTCTGTCCCATGGCCTCCGCTACAGCCTTTAAGTCTCTTGTGGCTTTCGGGCTGTATTCATAATGTTTGTAAATCAGCTTCAATGTGTCGTGAACTTGTCCAAACTGTGGACAAACCCTGTCTTTGGCAGCATCAATGACTCGTAGTTCCAAGCGATGCGCCACACAGTGCATTGGGATCACATACGGATGCCCGTCCTGTATCCTCGTCAACACACTGTTGCGACGCCCAATGTTGACGGCAGCTCCATCACATCCTACCCCCACCACTTTGGATTGCCAATCCACGTCAAGATCAGTGAAAGCTTCATTTATGGCTCCATAAATTCCTTCAGCATTAGCGTGTTGGATTGGCTGGACACGTACGTACACGTTTCTTACTTGGCCATCGACCACTAGTCAAGCATAGATGAGCTCCATCTCCGTTACACTTTTATGTAGCGGATAAACCGTCGACAAGCATTGTCCGACTGGTACATTGCTCCCATTTTTGCACCATTTTCATTCTGCAGCGATACCAAATTGGGGTACATTGTAAATGGGTACTCCTCTTTAGCTGTAAAATAGGCTGTATTGAACAGATGGCCAATTGTGTCACGCTCTTGTTGGTTCATCTGGCGCAGCTGCCGATCCATTGGTCCTTGCATGAGGTCAACATCCTCTCCTGCTTGACGTCGTCTTTGGATTCTACCAAATTAATGCATGCAAAAATAATTCCACGTATAAAATAAAAACGATCTATGTATGAAATCGAATATAAGATTGCTGTTGATATTGGCAGAGAACTTGTATTAACACAAAACGTCCATATTATCGTTGTAAGAGCGTTAATATGTACAATCGAAAGCCAAAACGTATTAGACTACGAATTAATACACGCAACGCCAACGGCGTTTACTAGGATCGCGATCTGTTTTTGAGGTGGACAAATTACATTTCATTTTTCTGCTTTCCAAAGTAGCATGATATGTCTTTTGTTTTAAATAAAACGGGCACAAACGTCAGTTGTGCCAATGAAAGCTATTTTTAATTAAGAATGAGAAAAACGTCGAAGTTTTAGTTTTTTAACCTGACACCATTGCTCCACCTAGCGACTAAATGCTTTAAAAATACTACTGACTCCATCTGGGGACTGTTTGCATTAGTCTCATGATGAAGCGAAAGCAGTGAGCGACGATGCTTACGTACGAGATGGAACTGTTCGGTAGCTTCCTTTTAAAATCGATATTATGTCAATGAGTTAAACATTTCAATCATTTTACTTTGACTAACAGTATATAGTGTGACTCAATATCAACTTGTCCCATCGGACAAGTGTCCTGGATAATGTACTTGTCCGACACGGGTAACTACTTGTCCCAGACAAGCAAACAAGCGTTACTGTCGAGCCCTGCTGTGCATATTACATTGTCTGTAAATGTGACAGTAACGTTTGTCCAATCTCTCGTTTAGTTATCCGTGGCTTCATAAACTTTGTGTTTGAGATATCACTGAATCTTACATTAAATATGTTTTTAATCGGATATAGTCATTGGCAGTATGAAAGTCTGACTAAGTCTAAGTTTACATGTTCTATGAAATATTAGGCCCTACGCAAACACTAAAACAGGATTTTCTGAGACGCATTTTAGAGAACATTTATCAGAAAAAAGTAGTAGCACTAGTAACAATACCACATCGCCATCGGGGCAAATCGGTGATAGTTATGAAAGTATACGTTTAATCGTTTAGACCGATTATCTACATAGTTCATCTTGAGTTATTATAGTCATAACATAATAGGAAAGTTAACGAATAATCTCGTGGCGCATCTTACAAACACGCTAAAGTATAGACTTTCCCAGAAATACAAATGTTGTAGTTGTGGTCGCGGACATGGACCCCCGTTTTGCGAAGCGTGTTTCTGTCGTATGTCACTCAAACCAACTTTTCTAACAACTTGTTTGCATTCCATCGATGTAATATAACGGCTAGTGATTTAGAATATCGATACTTTATGGAAAAGTATGTTCAGATTGCTTGCTTACAAAACAGCATGGCAAACCTAGCATTTGATTCGACGAGCAGTACTTTACCTATTCATTTTTTTCAAACAAGGGTCAAGGCCATCTATTTAATACCAGTAAATAATATGATAAATTGAAAGTAATCAAGAGCAGGACATACACATTTGCCAGAAACCAATATTTTATTAGATATGTATTGCAACGTAAATAATGTATGCATAATTTAACAAACCAAGAATCCAATAGGCAATACTTTTGTACATTCAAGGAATTTCCAGATTTTATATGTCGGTGACAGCGTCACAATAACTCGAATATTAGAAGGGGGAGCTTTTGGCCATTTTTAAATTAAGGATGTGGGATTTTGACGAAAGTGACAAAGTACATTTTATAGTATCCCAACAACATTTAATTAAGTATGGACATACACAATACAATTCTCATCAAATTGCATTTTACTAAATTAGAAAGGAAACTTGCCACAAACAACTTCAAGTATTCTTTTATTTTCATGAAATCTGCGATGCAGATCTGCTCTGCTCTTCGTCTATCCAATGTCATGACCACTATGGCCGGAGTCATTCTTCACCGACGTTGAAGGTATACATATGTACAAAACACAGTGTTACTTTCAATAGTAGGTACATGCTATTGAAAGTTGCATTGTTTTTATACATAAATTATTCTTGTGTGATCTGCTTGCAGTCAAGTATATAAATGGTGTGTATTAACTGCCTTGTTGCCAAAACTGGGTTGATGTAACGTGCTATTGAAACAAGGCATAACCGGTAGTTACTTTCGGTCCATTTCTCATGTTATGTTTCATTGATGGTGTAGCCATGTTGGTTTATTTGCTCTAATTATATGACAATGTTTATTTTTCAGCTACCATTGCTGTTATTGCACCATATTTAATAATTTCATTATGCAGTCATTTAAAAAAATATCATTTTCTCCTTCAGAACTGGACACCCTGCATCTGCAATCAGAAATCAGCCATTCTTTTTTTTTGTCTGCTTGATGACGCCAATCTACTGGCAGTTGCCGATGAATCGGGAATCACCTATTTCATTTCCATCAGGGGACTCTTCAGTAACGCGATGCTCCCTACTGCTACATCACCGTTTACACGATGTGGATGACAAGAAGGACGGTCATAATGAGAACACAATCATATCCACAAATGTCTTCTACCATGATAAAAGGGGGATAATGAAGACTTGTTAAGGTTTCGTGGGTGTTTGCATCAGTCTTTCGATACAACAACCAAGCATTTTGAAATGTCACATCCAAGAGTTACACAGATACTTCCCACTATTACTTCTTTGACCATATCTGGATGCGACAGGACGAAGATAGTCATCTCAGGAACATCACGAGACCTCTGCTTCCCTTGCCTTTTCATGGTGTTGCATTACATCGAGGCTGTTTTGCTGGCTCAAGCTGGTTCCGTTTCTGGTTTTTTTTTTACCTGGCATGTGTCTTTGATGGTGATTTGGATCAAAATTTACAATGTTGCTTGTATGTTTCTATTCCTATTCTCTGCAGCGTTCGAAATAGCACTTGTCCGTTTGTCCGGGACAAGTGATTTTTGGCCCGGACAAGTAAAATGACTCTACTATGGTTATCCGGTGGACAAATGAAAATTTACAGTAAATAGTGACGCGTGCAACATTGCAAACTTTTTATTTTAGGAAATTCAAACGTAAATGAAGTTGGCTAGCAATCGCACGCGTTGCAATTTTGTTAGTGTGTCGGCGTCTTGTCGTTCCGCCGCCAGTATGTTGTACGTCGGTGTTCGATCGAGTTTAGTGCCTGCGTTAAACAGGGTCACCCGCTGAGTGCACCGACCTAGCTCTGTCAGACGCGTAGGACAGACTCGGCATCAGCCATTGTTGATCGAGGCTGTATTTCACAAAATCGTAAATCATTCAGTTTGGCCGGCGCACAACTTGCTTCCACTCACGGATCATATTTGATGAACTTTGGAAATAGTAGACTTTGTATCACTATTTGTTATTTGAATAATTATATAGTTTTAACCGTTATTACACCTAACCCACGCGGACTCGGCAGTCTTCCAAGACATCGAATGTTAGCCGATTCAAATCGGTAACAATTTTCAAGACTTGTAACTGGCTCTCCGGTAAATTTATGGTGGTGGTTGATAAATGGAATATTAATGAAATTTCAGAAGAGTTGTATCTATGCAACATTTATTTTAACCATAAACTGAGAGTTTTTTCGAAGCCGAATTATGCAAGACACTTGTCTGGGGAAGGTGTGCCAACCGCCGTTGACATGTCGGCTTCCGCCAACTACGGCGACAGCAACGTTACGATGTAATTAAATCTATAAATTATATTCCGCCTGGTAAATGTAATTCGGGAACCGTTAAAACTGTTTTATCATCATTGAAATGGTAATATAACATTTAGAAAAAATATGTGTTTCTTTGCTGATGATCAATTGAATATTATCTTCGTTTTTATAAAATACAGAACTTTGTTAATATTGAAGTTCATAGAGGTTGAACAAAATAATGTCAGATTATATAGTTTACAATGTTTTTGTGGCTTTGCATTGGTCATGTTCTTGATGGTTGAGTGGCATCTTCAATGACAAACTGATGCCCAAAGTTTACATATATATATATATATACAGACTATATATATATATATATATACAGTGTATATATATATATATACCATATTAAACATAAACAGTTTCTGCAACATTATAACAAATAGCAAGGAAAACAATTGTCTCATTCCTATCATCGTAAAATATTGGTATACATCATGTAACGTGTCTACTTTTAATATTCGTAATGAATGAAAATGGACCAGAAAATAGTTGCAAATATAATTTTGCAATTTCAAAATTAAATCACATTGTGTCTTTGATCACAAGTCACTCGGATGTACATCCAACGAAACAGCAGGAACACTGTGTTGTTGTAATAAAAATAAGACAGACTTTTTTTGTTTTTTCAAAGTTCCGATTCCCCTTGACAACCACTTGGACAAGTTAACATTTTGGCAGACAAGTAGATTTCAAAACTTACTTGTCCGGCGGACAAGTAAATGTTCTGGCTTATTTGCAAGTCTCTGTGATTGTTGTTTTGAGACTACTTTTACTAAAGCAACAACTTTATGGTTCTTCTTGAAGAAATGTCATCAATTTTCAGTTTATTGATGGGATTTTTTAATCAATGTAAACATGTTTTAGTAAATCAAACTTTTCTGTTTTGATTACAATGTTGTTCCTATTTAATTTTATTATGGAGTTTTGAAAAATGTGTATGTAATGTTTTCATACAACTATATTCCAAACCCAAACGGGTTGTTGCAGTTCCAGATTAGTGACAATTGTTTCTGGGACAGTTTACCAAGTTACTAGCACATGCAACCTACAACTCTGAGTTAAGTATGTTTTCATCGTTCCCACGTGTATCTCTCTCTCCTTTAGGTACTTGTCCTTCAATGCAAGATATATAGCTGCACAAGTACTTGGGATTATTTTCCCTGTGGTAGAACGACCAATTCTGTACACATACTCTAGACATTGGTAACTGTTACCTGTAGGGAATATAATCACAAAATAGTGATCTGCCCTTGCACAGAATTGTATGTGAACTGATTAAATTACTAGTCACAAGTAAGGGAGTAGTCATATTTTACCAGGGTTGGGGGAATCCAGGGTGGGCTAAGTGTTCAATGCACAGGATTTGGTGTGGGTCAATTTCAGTTCACAGTATGTGTTCGACATTCATTTATACACGTACAAAATAGAGATCATATCTTATATTATTTCAAGATGGGTCACATTCCAGTACAGACATTTGTGTGTTTGTTTGGTTTTCAAATATGTTTGTGCCCTGATTCCTCTTGCCAACAAACCACAATAAATTATCGTTCCTCCATAAAGAATTTGTATGAAATTAAATGAATCACTACAGCACTTGACTGATCTGCATCAAGTCCCCATCATCATTAGCTTAGTTGTTTTCACTATGATTTATGATTTCAGTAAAGCAATATGAGGTGGTGTGTTCCACATTTTTAATATAATCATAATGTAGAGTTCTACAATAAACTATGTATTTTTAATATAATCATAATGTAGAGTTCTACAATAAACTATGTATTTTTAATATAATCATAATGTAGAGTTCTACAATAAACTATGTATTTTTAATATAATCATAATGTAGAGTTCTACAATAAACTATGTTAATTGTAGACAATTCACTCAAACTTGTGTTGAATAAAAGCCTAAAACTGCCAGCAATTTTAATGTTGCGCTAAAAAAATGTTCAAATTGTAAACAAAACATTCAACTTGTATTGTAGACAACCCTATTACTGGCACTCACTGCGTAAGTGTGTACAAACTTGGAAGTACCTTTGAAATTTGCTGGTTCCCACACTGCTGATCACAAAGTGACACCAATCGCAACTTATTTAGCAAACGTAGTGCTGATAATTACCAACCCTATTTGATTCTGTTTCATGGAACAGACAACCTTGCTTTAAATTTCAAATGATACAAAGATTAACATAAACAACAATAACGGTGTCATTAACTATGCACTCCAATGCTTGTATATGCATGCGACAACTCTTGCAGATATGACACAACAAGGACCATGCAAACCTTTTATTTATCAAATAAACGTATACACACAATATTATCAGTGAAGACTTGTTTACTTACAAGTAGCCTGGTAATGCCAACGCGAATATGGGTGTACATTGCTAAACGCAATCTGCAAATTGCGCAAATCAAACAAACACGCCCTACTTGCACAATGTGCAGATGGTTGCTGTTCTTGGGATATCTGACAAGTGCAGTGCAATTTGCAGATTGTGTATATCCAGGAAATGAGTAAACGATAAAAGCAAACGTCAAACTCAGAAACTGCCCCCAAACGACAGTCAATCACAATGTCAACATGCACATAATTATATAGTAATATACCTGTCGTTAGAAAGCGAAGCGTTACAGCTTGGTGCTCGGCCGGTGGAATGGTGTCGCGCATTACTGTATTCTTGTGGCTGATATATAGCGATATAGCATTCAAAAAAAAATCAAACTGTTATTAATTAACGAATGATCTCGCATCGTCCGTTTCGAGTTCTTTCATTAGCACATGGAACGCACCGAACTGCTGTCGCCGGGCGATCCATGGGCGAATACACCATCTTCTGTGTTTCTTTTGTTTCTGTTTTTTGTCTTCTTCTATTTGCTGAAGCACAGCCATCGCACATAGTAAAATGGCGTCCTCTTCGTCGCTACTAGAATCGTCCGCCGTTTCCGTAAACAGACAAGTGGGCGTCTTGAATTTAAATGGCCTTCACCTTTTGATGTCACACCAATCCACCAATCCGATTGGCACACAACGTGTGTCTTTCCATACGATTCTATCGCAACGAGTGACTTGGCTGAGGCACTCGTACGAGTCAGTCAGTGCGATTGTCTCGTAACGTGTATCGCCGCCTTTAGTCACATAACAGCTAGTGTTTGCATGGTTGTGTGTTCTTAAAATACAAAATAACCCCTGGATGTCCCATACGACACGTATGTAATCGCCCTATTAATATAAGAGAATTCACCAACAACCTCTTTTTAATTTATTTTAAGAAGGTTCCTAATAAATTCACCGGCAATAATGACATTGGAGATTGTTTTGTCAATTGATGAGATAATTGGTGTGAATTCACTAAAAACTTTATAGTTTTAATTAAGATCTCTTGGAGGTCGGTAAACATTACCAATTATTATTCCTTATAGAGGCCGCCACCAGTTATTTGGGAGATTGTCTTTTTGAAACGGTGCAGTTAAGCAGAGCCCATTATCCAGTCATCTTGTTGCCTTTCTTGAATCATTGACTTGGGTCTTGGCCAATTATGGCTGATATTACATACAATGTTCGGGAAGTAGAAGTAATTATTATAATATGCACAGCTGGCTCATGTGATTTGTCGCACTGGTAAGTGGCATTTTCTGGAGTTTCCCATTAAAAAGATAAGTTATATAATCGTGGAATGTTTCGTTTGCAGGATCTGGGAGTGGGACGATTCATTGGCTGAGAACTTCTCACAAGACTTCATTCCCCGCATATTGCGCAGGTCTGCAGGTAAGCTATCTCAACATTTTGGTAGCTTGTATCCTGCATTAACTGAATCGATAGGTTATAGTGTTCCAATTTGTTGTGCATTGGGCATTCAGTTGATCAACCAACCTTGAAGTAGCAGTTGTTTTAAATCTGTTTTGTGAAACTTGTTATAACTGACGACAGTTTTAATTAATTATGCTTTTGCACTTTATTGCAGGTAGTACTAGGTAGATTAACATGACTAACATAGATAGCGACTATTGTATTTAACCTTGTTTGTGAAACTGATGTTTTTTATATGTATATTTCAGTGTTCGAAACAGAAAGAGATATGCTGAAAGGTGAACTAGATGAGTTAAAAATAGACAGACAACCCACTACAGTTTCCTCAAAACTGCACAACAAATTTGTTTCCCCATTAGGAAAGTTATTTACAGGTGTCTGCAGCACTGGTAAACAGACAAAACCCCACTAGTAAAAACCTCTGGACATAACCCCACTCCAGTCACATAAAATAATGCCACACTCATTAACAATGTATGTCAGAATCTGTAATACATATTCATTTGTGACAAAGCAATATTGTTTATTCTGCTGAAGAATTATTACTAGAATGGGGTAGTGACCAAAAGTTTCATTAGTGAATGGGGTTCTGTCCAGTGGGGTTCTGTCCTAGTGGGGCTATGTCCAGTGGGGTTATGTCCGAGTGGGGTTATGTCCAGTGGAATTATGTCCAAGTGGGGTTCTGTCCAGTGGGGTTCTGTCCGAGTGGGGTTATGTCCGAGTGGAGTTATGTCCTGTATTCGCAGCACCAAGTCCCAGTAGGTGCTGCAGGCTCTTCAATTCAGGAGTAGTAGGAGACATTGCAGGTGTAGCTATTGATGAAATGTCCAGTTTAGGACAGTTAGTAACATGGCTTACGAAATGGAACTCATTAATGATATTCAGGCAGGACAGATTTTGATGAACGAAAGGAATCTGTGCTTAGAGTCTGATGCCACATTGCTTGATGGGATCACATCAAAGTCCATGTTAATCGCACAAACGGTCCCAGTCTTGTACTTCAGGTTAGTACTCTTGCAGGAGGGACCATGGAAGATAATAGCCACGTTTACGACATTTTATACCTGGGATACGCGTCTACACAGTGACAAATTCTGTGTTAAATTGCCGCGCTGATAGATAGCTCCCTTCTGAGTCAGCCCCACAGTTGTAGGTGGACCAGACGCGAATCAGGTTCAGCTGCACTCATGTAGACTTTGAAGAAAATAATGTATATTTTAATCAAATTTAACCTCATAATAACTATTGGAGTGGCGTTAAGCCTATTGTTTATGAGTGCTTGTTTACGACACAGTAATTTAAAGATAAAGTTTAGTTTTATGTTTAACTAATTACTTTATTATTATTTTATATGTAAGCGCCTTGAATAGAGGTAACTAGAATTGACAATACATGAGTGTATTTATTTATTTATACAGATAGCCAGGGTTATCTTGTAGTGTCAAGACTGCTATAGATGTTGCAGAGGGTGTTAATCTAAATCCGTGAGATACTTTTCATACATGCTACACATTTAACCCGGGTTAAATTATGCATTATGTAGACGCTACACGGGTTTAACCCAGACTAAAATAGCCCGGGTTAACTTTAACCCAGGTTAAAACGTCGTAGATGCAGCTAAAGCAGGACATATGAAGAACACCTTAAATGATATCACATCCACAAAAGCTGTATTTAGAAATGAAGATGTTCTGTGAATCACTGTATCATAGAAATGTTGAAAACTGATCTGGATTTGGGCCTGTTAGAACTCAACTGCAATGTCTTAGATGGTTTAGCTCATAAGTGCTGACAAGTTGTAAAGAAAGTGGATGCCGACTTGGAAGTTATTTAGAAACAACTGCAAGCAGCTAATGTCATTTACTTCTTGTTAAAGATGAGGTACAAACAGGGAAGGGAGATTCATCCGGATTCAAATTCTTCATCTAAGGTGCTGAATTGGGGTCTGAGCCCCCAATATTTGAGGAGGGGGGCTACAGATAGGATTAGCCCCCCCAATATATTTAGGGAAGGGTAGTGCATTTTATGGTGTAATTTGTGTTGGTGGGGGACTGGAGATAAGATTAGCCCACTAATATTTCCTCAAGGGGCGTGCATGTCAAGGTTTCCAGATAGCCTGAAGAGACGCTGAAGTTATGGTGCTGTGGCGGCAACACATTTTCCACAGTACCCCTACCCCACCCCCTGACATCTTCCAGTCATGTCATGAGTCAAGCTGACAGCAAAGTGGTGCTCAAAGTCTTGTTCGGCCCCTCCAACATTTATTTTGTTCCGGCGCCTATATTATGCAGGAAGAGAACATCCACACAGGCCTCATCATTAGATACGTAGGAAATAGGTTGTGTGTCCTCTTTCATCTTGCATCATTTTCTCCTGGCAAGACAAGTTACACCTCTACTTAGACAAGTACTGCAGCAACACAACCAGCTTGAAAACAGCACTGCAAGAGGATTTGAGAAACCTGATTATGATGATGCAGCCGAGATGTCTGGGATTACTGTGGAAATTTCCAACTGGACCATGAATGCATGAGTTTTATGCCAATGCTTCGAAGAGGACAATTCTGCAGATGATCCCCAGATGCACAAATGCATGAGGAGTCAGAGCACTGTTAATTAACCTTCCTGTTGTGTTGCAGAATAATTATAGCACCTAGAAAGTGGTGATATTTGAAAGAAAGTTTTTTATGGGAAAAGAGTGGAGCAGATCAGGCGCACCAGCAGGTTGAGTGCTAGCATGTATTATATATTTGGAAGAGTGTAGTTGGTGGACTGATTTGTTGCCATATTTGTTACATGGTGCAGAAAAACATGGCTGTTTTGGTAAATATTGATAGGCACCGCACACTGGTGTGTTTTAGAAGAGCTGTCTCAGAAGTTTTATGAAATTTTATCAGCATATCAATGACATGATAACAGTGGCTGTGTAGAAATTTCAGATTTTTGAATGGTACAGTTTTGTTATAACCTGACAAAAAAATAACATGGCCGAAAATTGGTAAGTCAACAGTGGTCTGTGCCCATGAGCAGCCTCACCAACTTCCAAGACGACCCCCAGCAGATGCTCATTTCAACGAAAGATATTTACCAGAACCAAATGAACCCAGAATCTGTCCTCACATCTCTTCAAGCACCAATCACTGACAGCAAAGAGAAGGAGATGCTGGCATCAATCATGAGATCATTACTGGTTGGTTCCAAGGAGTTGCTCAGCAAACAGCTGCAGCGCTACCTGCAGGAGACCTCGTTCTCACCCAAGGAGAGTCCGCGCCAACTCACAACATGTTTTCGGAACAGACACTCGGTTTGGTAGATCACTAGTCCCAATGGGCACTTACTGCCACATTCGGTTTTAGAGATGGCAAGGTGAAGTTTATCAAGAAAGGAATTGCCACATGGTTAGGTAGTCAACACGAAGATGAATGGAGGAAAGTTATAGTTTGCCATAGGTCGCGGGCCTTATGCAAGAAACAAGATGGAGTCATCATGCAAGCACTTTCAGACAGACAAAGGCAGAAGGAACAGAAGAGAGAAAAAAGGAAGATGAATAAATTGCAGAAGAAGGTCCTGGATGGGACATTAGAACTAGAACAAATGAACGAACTAGAGATGACTGAGGATATGACAGGGGTAATCACAGGGCTGATATCCAACCAGGCTGGCTTTGTAGGAAAGCACTTTGATCATGTTTGGGAAAGCAAAGGGGAATGCATTTGAGATTACATACTGGAGAAAAGACAAGAGTGAAGATGATGGTGAAGACCCGATTATTAAGCTTGTTGAAGTTATTGTAGATGTTATCTTGAAGGACTTGTGGATGTTGGATTAGATTCAGAGTTCTGATGCACACTGCCACAGCTTACAAAGAAATTAAAACGAAAATGTAGTGTTATAGTTATTTATATAATGTGACCTACCGGTACTCGGTTTCAGTTGACTCATGAACCAGTGCGAACTGGTTCAACATATATACACATTGTAAGATGTACATACAATCAGAGTATCAGACACTGTTACCAGAAAGAAATCCTCAACAATAACCAGAGCAATGTTGTTTGTTGACATGTAGTTCTATTAAACTAAATGTCAGTTAATATTTCTATGTGTTGCTTGTCAGTATGTACAATTTAATGTAATAGACTCTGTTTCAGTTTGACTCACGAACCAGTGCGAACTGATTCAACATAAACACAGACACACACTCACATGCATGCGCACGCACGCACGCATGCATGCACACACAGACACATGCGCACGCACGCATGCACGCACGCACGCACACACTGTTGACAAGTAATTCTATTAAAATATTAGTTAAGATTTGTTATGTTTTGCTTATTTTAATTTTTTGGTTGGTTCATGTTAATACCACCCAGTCTTCTTACATACATGGGGCATTGGGTGATTGGCTGTCCCATGTGTGGTTCTTCCTGGGTCGAATGCTTGTGTCACATCCATACCTGAGTCTATTCATATTTATTAATTCAATTTCATCTTTACAAAGGATAAATTCCAGTTCAATGTGCTAACAAAAATGATTAAATCATTTCATTCTTTTCGACTTGCACTGAGAATTTGGGTCATATCTTTAGTAATTGACTGACAATTTTTGAATTTACATAAACATTCTTCCTTTATTGCCATATGGTGCTTACAAACAAGTATCATTGTGTGTCTGAATTTTTATTGCAGCTGAAAAATTACTGTTCTGCCTATTTGGCTTTACACCCAAATTTGTTTTATATTTATTAAATAATCTTCAAATTTGTAAGAGTTCCTAAATTTGTGATGTGACACAAGTAGCGTGTAGTAATTAAGTGTGAGAAGAAACTGTGCATCAGGTTTCCACGTTGACGTCGTTGCACAGCTTTTACCAAGAGAAACCGTGTCCAAAAACCATTATGCAGGGGCGGATCCAGAGAGGGTAGTCTGGGGGGGGGGGGCAAAAACCTCCAATTGCACTCCTTGAGGCTAGCCAAAAAATCTTCCCTGGTGGCTAAACCAAATTCATATTGGGTGGTCTGAGCCGGAGCTTCATCATGACTCCGTCATCGGAAGACGGGGGAGGGGGGATTCTGCTGAAAAAATATTGCCGCTGTAACTTCAGTTTCTCCAATGTCTCTGCTCGACTGAAAACATCAGAATATGGGGGTGCTGTTGAACACTTTTCGCAGCGATGTTCTCAAGGGGCACATAACGAGGGCACATTCAGAAAGTCAAAGGGGGCTCGCCACTCTAGTGCAGGCATAACACAGCCAAATTACAAAGTTGTAGGGGGCACTTGCCCATCAGGCCCCCTGGATCCGCCTATTTTACTCATGAGAAACATCTTTCTTTCCAGAACATGCAGAAACCGACACACCTTATTGTTGGGGACAGTTTTGTGCGACGGGTGGATTTGTCTGTCAAGTCAGCTGGGTAGGTAGAGACAGTCACAGGTATTGTCGAACAGATCGTGACTTGGCTGATATGTTTGGGAATGTCATTTTCCATGGGAAAGGGGGGTCTTACTTTAGATGGCCTTTTTGGCAACTGAGAGTGGTGCGAGCAGTTGCATCGAATGTTGTGATTGATACCGGGACAAATGACCTGGGCAATGGTTGTGATCCTGGGAAGCTGGCAGAGGGTACTGTGGCAGTCACTCGCGAACTGCTTACAATATCTTCTGTGGCGCTGGTAGTAGTTTGTGAGATGTTGACTCGTATACCAGTACAGTTTGGCCAGTTTAGAGTAAGGCCTGGTTTTTATCGTGCTCGACAAATTGTGACAAATAAGATGCGGACATTGATCATATTAGGAGGGGAAAAAGAGGCAAGCAAGATCTAGACTGCGGTGGGAGGACTGTATAAAGAGAGAGTTGGAAGGAATGGGAGAGGAGTGGAGAACTGTATAAAGAGAGAGTTGGAAGGAACGGGAGAGGAGTGGAAAACTGTACAAAGAGAGAGTTGGAAGGAACGGGAGAGGAGTGGAGAACTGTACAAAGAGAGAGTGGGAAGGAACGGGAGACGCGTAGAGAACTGTACAAAGAGAGAGTTGGAAGGAACAGGAGAGGAGTGGAGAACTGTACAAAGAGAGAGTTCAGAGGAACGGGAGAGGAGTGGAGAACTGTATAAAGAGAGAGTTGGAAGGAACGGGAGAGGAGTGGAGAACTGTATAAAGAGAGAGTTGGAAGGAACGGGAGAGGAGTGGAGAACTGTGTAAAGAGAGAGTTGGAAGGAACGGGAGAGGAGTGGAGAACTGTATAAAGAGAGAGTTGGAAGGAACGGGAGAGGAGTGGAGAACTGTATAAAGAGAGAGTTGGAAGGAATGGGAGAGGAGTGGAGAATGAGAACAAAAGGTAGAGGGCATGGAGGCAGTCGGTGGACAGAGCAGTGCAAGATCAGTTAGGGAAAAGAAGAAGAAGAAAAAAGATATCTGAAATCGAGGAACAGAATTGAGGCAACTGAGGCTAGCGTCACCTCTGACGACGAGATAACAAGAAAAACAACAGTTAAGTTGTCAATAGAGAAAAATTACACAAGAGACAGTGTTCACGTGAGTGCATTGGCATGGTCAGGTATGTGAGTAACACGAGGCACGGCTGTAGCTATTGGTAAGCAATGCTTTCCCTAGTGGTTGGCTACTTTCTTGGTGTTACTCATGTGCGATGTTTCTTTACCTATTTTCTCTTATAAATTTGTTTGTACTTACAATTTTGTTAAGAGTAAATTCCTAACAAATAACAAAATTTTGTTCTTTAAAATAAAAAAATCTTAAAAGAATCTATAACGTTTATATTCTATAGTTACAACAATCCTGCTAGGATCATTTGTCCCTATGTCAACAGTGAACACCTTTGCTGCAGCTGCTGGCACAATGTAAACTTACTGAAATAGGCGGTACGTCTTCCCTTTCCTAAGGTAAACTACCTTTTCATATTATATTGGCTCAGGATAGATCTGGCCCTAGTACTGTGACACACATCACCTGTTCACTATCCCTGGCAGATCTCCTACACATTGTATGGAAGTTAGCTGAATCAAACGAATAACTGACTTCGCTGTACGACCCGTGAGAACAGTGCAGTCAACTGTCTGACCCACACTCTAGTAACCAAGACGAAGCCCTTCCTTGAGTGCCAGGAATCCCCATATAATTACCCACTCGGGCATTCTTGTGAGCCCCTGAGGGGTATTGTGTATTCAAATACCTAACTACGTCTACTTCCCAAACCATCGGAACTTGCAGGCAAGCGACCTTATTGGCGGAGCTTATCTTCAGAGTTTCACAAGGTGATCTGCCAGGGGGTACTGAGACTGATGTAATTAGCAGCACCGCTGGCACACACACAAGTATGTCTGGCAGTTAACTGTGAAGATACAGAGCCTACAAAGTCATGTGACCATGACAAATATCACCCACCTGCATAATTTACACTCCATGTGGCTGAATATGACACGGTGCCATATGTACACTGAATCAATTTATGACACGGTGCCATATGTACACAATCAATTTATGACACGGTGCCATATGTACACTGAATCAATTTATGACACGGTGCCATATGTACACAATCAATTTATGACACAGTGCCATATGTACACTGAATCAATTTATGACACAGTGCCATATGTACACTGAATCAATTTATGACACGGTGCCATATGTACACTGAATCAATTTATGACACGGTGCCATATGTACACTGAATCAATTTATGACACGGTGCCATATGTACACTGAATCAATTTATGACACGGTGCCATATGTACACTGAATCAATTTATGACACGGTGCCATATGTACACTGAATCAATTTATGACACGGTGCCATATGTACACTGAATCAATTTATTAGAATTCTAGTGTTTTGGTATGTGAACCAACAGATGTGTGTAAGATGGGGTAGTCATGTGTCTGACAGTATTTATGTAAGTAATGGAGTTAGACAAGGAGGTATTTTATCCCCCTATTTGTTCAGTGTTTACGTGGATGGTTTATTCACTGTACTTAATAGTTGCAATACAGGATGTTATGTAGGATATAATTGTGTAAATAATATTATGTATGCTGATGATCTTGTAGTATTTTGTCCGTCCAGCAGGGGATTACAGACCCTTCTCACCGTCTGTGATCAATATGGATTATCTCATGATATAAGGTACAATGCCAACAAGAGTATGGTCGTGATAATTAGAAACAAGAGTTGTAAGAATGTTAAATTTCCAAGTTTTATGCTTGGTAATGACAAACTCTGTGAGGTAGAATCTGTAAAATATTTGGGTCATATAATTTCAGATAGTATGCTAGATGACAATGATATATCTAGACAATGTCGCCAGTTGTATGCACAAGGCAACATGATCATAAGAAAATTTCATATGTGTTCAAATGATGTAAAGAAGACATTGTTTACTACTTTTTGCTCACCTATGTATACTGCCCATCTATGGTGGAATTTTCATAACTATGCAATCAGGAAATTGTATGTCTCTTACAACAATATATTTTGAATGGTGTTAGGTTATGACAGATACTGTAGTGTTAGTGAAATGTTTGTTAACAATAATTTACCTAACTGTGTTGCTGTTATTATAAATTTGACATATAGGTTTATATGCCGACTGCAGTTCTCAAAAAACATATTGATTTGTAACATTATTAATAGTGACGTGAAATACATGTCAAGAATATGGAAATACTGGTTCAATTCCCTGTATATACATTTTGTTGACGGGTGATTTTTCATTCTGTACATTGTAACTATTGTTTATAAACAACTATAGAACCATGATAATGTACTTGTATGTTGCATGGAGTCTGTGACTAAAGCAATTATTATTATTATGACATGGTCAAGTGTGAATATTGCAAGAGATGGCCTATCTCTACACTTTATTCAGTGTATTGTAAGCATGCTACCTCATGCACTTGCCTCCTATCGAGAATAATGCAGAAATCAGTCTTGTTTTCAACACAAAAGATGTCGTGTTATAGACAGTGGAATACTGTGAATGATTTGTAAACATTATTTCATCGGGTTCATGTTGAAATGCAGGATTTGTAATTGTTACTAATATATATTACTATTACCCCATGCCTGTCCAAAGCACAGGTGATTCAACATTTGTAACACCAACTACATCTACATGACCAACTTGGCAGATACTCACAAAGTCATTAATTTCATCAGTACAAAGCAGCACAAGTGCTTAAGGCAATAACTGGAAGTAACCGATGACATCTATATTAAGAAAAAAACAATACATTGCAAATGTGGTGATTAATGTTTTACATACATTTATTTCTCAGTCTCTTGTGTTATCAGTTTCAGGTTTCTCTTATAACAAGTGTCCAAGTGACTACCTTGGTGTGTATTGTGTAAATGTTATAGTTTCAGGTTTCTCTGACTATACCATTGTGACTGTCCAAGTGGCTACCTTGGTATGTATTGTGTAACAGATGTCAATGTTATAATAGTTTCGGTACATACATTCATACATAATAAGAGATTTTTATTATGCTGATTTTTTTCAGGAAGAATTTGATTTGGGTGACCTATTGATTCAGTTGAATTTCTACCACAGAAGATGGCTCCTCGAGAGCGACTACCACAGTCTTAGAGGAGTCTCCTGACCTTATGTTTGTTATTTACTTTACATTATACTATGCTTAGCATAAGGTTATAAACTTGTACTTTTAAAAATTATAATTAGACATGGATGTATTGTATGTGTCACTTGAAATGTTTGATGGGTCAAATAAAACTAATTCTTCTTAGTTACCATAGCGGGTGTCCCAGCGGCTACATTGACATCTATTGAGAGACCGACGTCAACGAGTGTGACTCATCCCAATGTGTCTACGGAGATGGTCGCTGTGAGAGTCAGTCTCACACAGACTGGCCATGGTATCTAGCACCATCAACCCAGGAGCCAACTGTTGAGGCACCTGCAGCATCGCCTGTTAAGTCAGCCCTTCAGGCCATCACTTTGCTCTCATCACCTTTGGAGCCTGCCTTCTGATGGTCATTGTGGCTGGTGCTGTCGTTACTGTCAAGAAGCAGTAAGATTGGTTCAGAATTGTATAACTTTAGAGGTGGTTAACTGAAATGACATACATGCATGCATGTATGTACGCACGCCTGCACGCACACCTAAACTCACTGCGACATCAAACATATGCACTATCCCACGCATGCACGCACGCACGCACCTTGCTTGCAGACACACATCCACGCGCATACACACATACATTGTTAGTTATAGTTAATGTTTTGTCAATACAACAATGGTCAAAATTATGTTTAAACACTGAATCAGTGCGTTTCTGTATAAGTTACAATGCAGAGTTTTGTTTGCTTAATGTTCAGCGCAAGAGTACGTTGTGATGTACCCTTTTTGAGAATAGTTTATATATATATCTTGCCTAACATCACGTCTGTGCTGATCACATATTTATTGTGATATTCAATAAAACCATCCTTGCAAGCCAGGGGTGGTTCTGAACTATACTACTTACCCCTGCCAGAACTACTCAATGTCTGGACGTTACCTGAGTCAGTTGCGCTTTGTCCTTGTAGTTGACTCCGCCAGTCACAACTAATCATGAGAACCTGCATACGCCTGTGCCCCATATAAAAGGAAAACTGCAGGAAACTCATGAGAAGCATCTTTCTTTCCTGAACACGAAGAAACTTACACTCCTTATTGTTGGGCAGTTTTGTGCGACGGATGGACTGTGTCTTTCAAGTCAGTTGGGTAGGTGGAGATAGTCGCAGATACTATCAGCCAGATCTTGACTTGCCCAATATGTTTGGAAAGGTCTTGGAATTGTAGTACATTGCATAACCTTTCTGAATCTTTGTTTGCTCAGACGGAGCTTTTGGCATCCTCTCGATGCCTTCGTCAGTGAACTGAATCACTTCCCGGTTGTCATGTGATGTTGGTGTTGATCACCTCCAAGAAAATCGGAGGAAGATTATAGCCTAACTCACAGTTGTGGGGGAACGCTGAGTAAACGAGGGCCACATCACGGCCAAAGACGCTACAGTGCTCGCCAGAGAAAACAACTTCTGACAAAGAAAGGTTAGTGAAGCAGTTGAAATCCGAGAGAGGCATCCAGCTCTCAACAGACACCGGCTATAATCTTCCCGCGAATTTCGTGGACGTGTTGTCATGTGATGTACACCAAGAACATCACACTGAGCTGGCTCGCCCAATACCATATTGGCTGAAGGAAATTTGTCGATGCCTTATGCTCCAATGAGAGTGAAGAGGACCAATGCAGTTTGGCCGGTTTAGAGTAAGGCCTAGTTTTGATCGCGCTCATCAGATAGTGGCAAATAAAGTGCGGGCATTGATTGCTGACTCGGACAACATGAATTTCTTCCATCAGGTTAAGTTGTCGAAAGAGAAAAATTACGTGAGAAACTATGTGCAAATAAATGCATTTGGCATGGCCAGGTGTGCGAGTAACACGAGAAAAGCACCTGTAGCATCTTCTCACGTATGATTCAATGGGGGGGGGGTCATCATGTGTCACACTTAAGATCCTGACCAGGCGCATGCTGTCTTGTCCAGCCTGACCAGGTTGCCAGTGCATTTGTGTAGTGGACACT